>SSNS01000178.1:1088917-1380031 GCA_006937985.1 Aphyosemion australe | reverse complement strand
ACACCTCTCCAGGTCTCACTGTCGTTGCCCACGTGAGCATTGAAGTCCCCCAGCAGAACGAGGGAGTCACCCGAAGGAGCGCTTTCCAGCACCCCCTCCAGGGACTCCAAAAAGGGTGGGTAGTCTGAGCTGCAGTTTGGTGCATAAGCACAAACCACAGTCAGGACCCGTCCCCCCACCCGAAGACGGAGGGAGGCTACCCTCTCGCTCACCGGGGTAAACCCCAACGTACAGGCACCAAGATGGGGGGCAAGAAGTATGCCCACCCCTGCTCGGCGCCTCTCAGTGGGAGCAACTCCAGAGTGGTAGAGAGTCCAACCCCTCTCGAGGAAACTGGTTCCAGAGCCAGAGCCATGCGTTGAGGTGAGTCCAACTATATCTAGTCGGAACCTCTCAACCTCACACACCAACTCCGGCTCTTTCCCCACCAGAGAGGTGACATTCCACGTACCAAGAGCTAGCTTCTGTAGCCGAGGATCAGACCGCCAAGGTCCCTGCCTTCGGCTACCGCCCTTTGCACATCGCACCCGACCCCTTTGGCCCCTCCCACGGGTGGTGGGCCCATGGGAAGGGGGACCCACGTCTCCTCTTCGGGCTATGCCCGGCCGGGCTCCATGGGTGAAAGCCCGGCCACCAGGCGCTCGCCAGCGTGCCCCAACTCCAGGCCTGGCTCCAGAGGGGGGCCCCGGTGACCCGCGTCCGGGCGAGGGAACACTGGTTCCATTTATTTTATTCATCATAAGGGGTCTTTGGGCTGCACTTTGTATAGTAAAATATTATGTTCAAGTTGTTTTTACCACTCTTCATAAGCATGTAGAAAATTATTAACCAACCAACTCATGTTCTTTATCTTTCAACAAGCATGAATCAGATCCCTAATCTTGGAAACATCCCAGATTGTTGGAGCATTGTTTAACACGTGACCCAAGCCTCTTGTTTTCATCATGGATGTAACATCACCATGCTCCACTGTTGGTGCTCAGGAATCAGATGCATCATGGTGTATTTTGCTCATACTGTAGAGAAATGCCAACAGACATTGAAAAGAAATGCTGTCAGCAACATCCTCCAATCTCCCTCAAATGGAAGCATACAGCAGTGGGGGTCCTCCAGCTTGCCAGACAAATGTGGAAGGACATCCATTCTATGGAAAATCTTCTCTGTATCGGGGAGAGTGATCAGGAGTTTAGACATGCACCGTCAGTTTGTGGTCTGGCAGTATGGAGCACTGCGACATGGTCACAGGGTTATAATACCAAGTTGGTGTTTCTGGACCTACCCAGACCCACATGGACAATAAATGTTTCATCTGTAGCAGAATCAAACTACATTAGACAAACAACCAAAGACTGTTCCTGATACTCATTTAATTTTATTTACCACTGCTAAATTGCCTTTGTCCATATGTGATCACTGTGTATATTTTTGTAAACGTAGTAGTCTGTATTTTATTACTTGTTCATTTCTCATGGTGTTTGATTTATGTTATTCAAATGTAGAATTATAATTTAAAAACGAACACAACTGTAAGCATACCGTAAGTTAAACACATCCATATGATAAACAAAATTCCAATCAATGTAGCATTAAGGATTTTTAATTAAAATCTAAAATGAACATTTTGTACATTTCTCCAAAGACCCATATGCTTCTATTAAAAACAACAGGTTCATTTAGTGAGAAGCCACTTTGGGCTGGATCACTTCAGCTGATCAGCATCTCCGTGCTGTGGACGTGTCCCTCCTGAAAGACAAAGAAAACATCAATTTGGCATTTTTGTTTTTCTACAACAAAGAATAAATTACTATCACAAATAGAAAATGTTCTAATAAAGTTTAATTCTGCATGAAGACATTTATGACTCAAGTCTAACTTCTGTTGATGACAAATATAAAAACCAAATTCACATGATGCAGCTCTTTGTAATATCCAGCTAGAATAGAAGAGATTGTATCTGAAATACTTTGTTTGCAGGAAATTTGAGTTTTTACTTTATTTCTTGTTCAGTTGTTTTCAGTCTTGATAAATAAAAGTACTCAGTTTGCAGTTTAAGTATAAATTAAAAGTAATTGCAATGACCTAGAGAAATAATTATATTACTGTCTGTGGAGCAATTATGCTGCCACAGCACCATCTAGTGGGCAACTTTTGTGTCTCATCTGTTTATTGTTATCTAGGGGAAATTCTTAATAAACCGCAATATTAATTTGAGGCCATAGCGCCCAGCCCTACTCACAGTATATAAAAGTAAAGAATGTTGAACGATGAACGATGGTGAAAACATTTAGGAGGAATCACCTCTAACTGATATATTAAACCACATCTGGGTCAGTACGTTCAGTGTTGGCTAACATCGGTTCGGGCTCATATGAGCGGTTTTTATTCATGTATGGTTCCCACAGACTTCTCTGGAATGCTGAAATCTACATTATTTTAATAATTTTCTCCCTGTTCTCTCACTGATGCTGATGTGACCCTCACTCTGTCGTTCACTGCTGCAGCAGCGGAGGACAGCGTGAGGGTCTCACACACAACAGTCTCTCTTCTCCCTGAGCAGCAGTCTGCCATGGTGCTTCAGCTCCGTTCTACAGACAAGAGATGTTTAATTGACAGCATCCATAATGAAAATAAATCGCGCATGCGGGAAGCCCCTGCTGGCTGATTCTCGGAGGCAGCAGGTGGGCATTTCAGTGTCACCTCGATCCCAGTCAGACTGCCGAGGATGAAATAAATGGCGCTTACACACTAGCACCGAGTCGGCTCCGATCGGTCGGCCTCGGCCCCGCCAGGTTGTTTACACACGTCGTCCAGAACAACCTTTGGAATGCGGACGTGATAGGCGGTCTCAGACATGCGCACGAAAAATTGCCGCAAATATATCAGTGATGTCTGAGTGCATCTCCGAGCATGTGGGCGGGTCAAAGGAGTGCAGAGAAGTCTGTGCGGTGTCTTCCTTATTAAACAAAGGCTGTGTGGCAGCACTGTGTGTGTGTCTGTGCTGCGCTCCTCACAGCAGACAGGAACAGAGAAATGGCTGGGTGGGTCAAAGGAGCGCGGAGAAGTCTGTGGTCTCTTCCTTATTAAACAAAGGCTGTGTCAGTGTGTGTGTGTGTGTGCACGTGCGCGCTGCGCTCCGCTCATCACAGCAGACGGAAACAGATAAAACAGCTTCAGTCAGAGGCTTGTTAACTCTTCCACATTCAGAGTGATTATGAAGCGCGCATGCGGGAAGCCCCTGCTGGCGGATTCTATCTGCTAATCGGAGGTTCCCCCTAAATGTAGCCGTGAATTTGAGCCAACCAATGAGTCGGCAGTGGGTGTGTTGGCCCGGTTTCGGCGCGAGTCAGACCGCCTTGGGAAGAGGTCTGAAAAAGCGTCCAGTTTGGCGCTGAAAATTCTCGGGCTCCCCTGAGCACATTTTTCGGCCCGGCCGTACCGATCTGGTGCTAGTGTGTAAGCTCCCAAAGTCACCTCAGAACGTAAAAGGCACACGACCCAGATGTGAAAACCAAATTTGCTTCCCGAACCAGCCCGTACTGACCCACATGTGTGATAGGAGTTTCTGTTTTCTGTTGGTGAGTTGAGCCACCAGTTGCTGTCCAGAAGCGATGACCCAGTCGTTCCAGGATTTGAGGTCTCCATCTGCTCCAGTTTCCCCTCTTGGGCCTGCAGGACCCCGTGGCCTCCATCAGTTTGTCCAAAGAAGCTGCAGTCAGGTCCTTCAGCTCCAGCTGTACCTCCTGTTTAATACAAAACACAAGCCGGGAGGAAAAGCCCAGATCTGCAGCCTCACAGCACGAAGGAGATCCTTCAGGAGAACTCAGCTCTACCTGGCTGGTCACCGTGGAGATGAGGATGTTAATTTTGAGCTCTACTTGGCTCAGAAAGAGCTGCTGACGGGTTGTGTAGCAAAGCGAGCGAGCTCGTTTACTTACTGTCAGACGTGCACTCCTTAATGCTCTGAGAATCAAATGGTATAAAATTTCATAAACACTGTTTTTGTGTCATGAAACATCTGTTTAAACAGAATAAAACTTTACTATTTACACACGAAAGTCCAGCACCCCTTGATCTCTGCCTGGCAGTTGAACAACTCCACACCGAGCTTTGCTAAATCTTCTGAGAGGCTTTCACAGCTGGACCTCACCTGGGAAACCACCTGAAGAGAAATGAAAGCTGTGGGTTAAAGTAAAAAATTCAAATGAAAATCAAGAAAAACGATAAAGACAAACCACCCTGTTCACCTTGTAATGACTGATGTCCAACGGGCGAAGCTCCAGCTCGTTCGCTTCAGACAGAAGCTTCTCGTCTGCCATCATCATCTCAAACTAAGGTGGAGGAGAAGGGTCAGCCACTCAAACAACCCACTGGCCAGAGGACAGGTCATGAAGACGGTGAGCAGGAGGTGTGGAAGCCCATGACTGGATCAGTACAAAAGAGAGAGGAGTAAATACTGACATTTCACTGGCTATAGAAGGCATTACTATTGATAGAGTGAGGAAAAGTAAGTTTTTGGGGTTCATTATTGATGAAAATATTTCCTGGAAACATAAAAATAGAAAAGGCATTTGCTGTACTACACAGAGTAAAGTAGTATTTGAATAATAATGCATTGTGTCTATTATACAATACTATGATTGTTCCATATATGTCTTATTGCATTGAAATCTGGGGAAGTACATATAAAACATACACTGATCCAGTTTTGATTTTACAAAAAAAGAGCAATGAGAGTCATTAGTCAAAGTAGTTACAGAGCTCCAACCAGGCCATTATTTGCTGAGTTACAAAAATTCAAATTTAGATGTTTATAAAACCAAGATTCATGACCAAAGTGTTGGAGCGATGTGTTTCTGTGTGTGGAATCAGTTTATGGAACAATCTGGAGTCAGAAATTAAAGAAGCTAAATCAATTACAATGTTTAATAAGACTTAAAACAGACAAAGTGCAGCCCAAAGACCCCTTATGACGAGTACAATAAATGGATGCAGTGTTCCCTCGCCCGGACGCGGGTCACCGGGGCCCCCCTCTGGAGCCAGGCCTGGAGTTGGGGCACGCTGGCGAGCGCCTGGTGGCCGGGCTTTCACCCATGGAGCCCGGCCGGGCATAGCCCGAAGAGGAGACGTGGGTCCCCCTTCCCATGGGCCCACCACCCGTGGGAGGGGCCAAAGGGGTCGGGTGCGATGTGCAAAGGGCGGTAGCCGAAGGCAGGGACCTTGGCGGTCTGATCCTCGGCTACAGAAGCTAGCTCTTGGTACGTGGAATGTCACCTCTCTGGTGGGGAAAGAGCCGGAGTTGGTGTGTGAGGTTGAGAGGTTCCGACTAGATATAGTTGGACTCACCTCAACGCATGGCTCTGGCTCTGGAACCAGTTTCCTCGAGAGGGGTTGGACTCTCTACCACTCTGGAGTTGCTCCCACTGAGAGGCGCCGAGCAGGGGTGGGCATACTTCTTGCCCCCCATCTTGGTGCCTGTACGTTGGGGTTTACCCCGGTGAGCGAGAGGGTAGCCTCCCTCCGTCTTCGGGTGGGGGGACGGGTCCTGACTGTGGTTTGTGCTTATGCACCAAACTGCAGCTCAGACTACCCACCCTTTTTGGAGTCCCTGGAGGGGGTGCTGGAAAGCGCTCCTTCGGGTGACTCCCTCGTTCTGCTGGGGGACTTCAATGCTCACGTGGGCAACGACAGTGAGACCTGGAGAGGTGTGGTTGGGAGGAACGGCCCCCCTGATCTGAACCCGAGTGGTGTTCTGTTATTGGACTTCTGTGCTCGTCATGGATTGTCCATAACAAACACCATGTTCAAGCATAAAGGTGTCCATATGTGCTCTTGGCACCAGGACACCTTAGGCCGCAGGTCGATGATCGATTTTGTTGTCGTTTCATCTGATCTGCGGCCGCATGTCTTGGACACTCGGGTAAAGAGAGGGGCGGAGCTGTCAACTGACCACTACCTGGTGGTGAGTTGGCTTCGATGGTGGGGGAGGATGCCGGTCAGACCTGGCAGACCCAAACGTGTTGTGAGGGTCTGCTGGGAACGTCTGGCAGAGTCTCCCGTCAGAAGGAGCTTCAATTCCCACCTCCGACAGAACTTCGAACACGTCCCGGGGGAGGCGGGGGACATTGAGTCCGAATGGACCATGTTCCGTGACTCCATTGTCGAGGCGGCTGACCGTAGCTGTGGCCGCAGGGTGGCCGGTGCCTGTCGTGGCGGCAATCCCCGAACCCGCTGGTGGACACCGGCGGTTAGGGATGCTGTCAAGCTGAAGAAAGAGTCCTATCAGGTCTTTTTGGCCTGTGGGACTCCGGAGGCAGCTGATAGGTACCGGCAGTCCAAGCGGAATGCGGCTCGGGTGGTCGCAGAGGCAAAAACCCGGGCATGGGAGGAGTTCGGTGAGACCATGGAACAAGACTTCCGTACGGCTTCGAGGAGATTCTGGTCCACCATCCGGCGTCTCAGGAGGGGAAAGCAGTGCACTACCAACACTGTTTACAGTGGGGAGGGTGTGCTGCTGACCTCGACTCGGGACGTTGTGAATCGGTGGGCCGAGTACTTCGAAGACCTCCTCAATCCCACCGGCACGTCTTCCAGGATGGAAGCAGAGTCTGGGGATTTTGGGTTGGGCTCTCCAATCTCTGGAGCTGAGGTCACTGAGGTGGTCAAAAAACTCCTCGGTGGCAAGGCTCCGGGGGTGGATGAGATCCGCCCGGATTTCCTTAAGGCTCTGGATGCTGTGGGGCTGTGTTGGTTGACGCGGCTCTGCAATATCGCGTGGACATCGGGGGCAGTTCCACTGGATTGGCAGACCGGGGTGGTGGTCCCCCTATTTAAAAAGGGGGACCGCAGGGTGTGTTCCAACTACAGGGGGATCACACTCCTGAGCCTCCCTGGTAAGGTCTATTCAGGGGTTCTGGAGAGGAGGGTCCGTCGGATAGTCGAACCTCGGATTCAGGAGGAGCAATGTGGTTTTCGTCCTGGCCGTGGAACACTGGACCAGCTCTATACCCTTGGGGGGGTCCTGGAGGGTGCGTGGGAGTTCGCCCAACCAATCTACATGTGTTTTGTGGATTTGGAGAAGGCGTTCGACCGCGTCCCTCGGGGGGCCCTGTGGGGGGTACTCTGGGAGTATGGGGTACCAGGCCCCTTGATACGGGCTGTTAGGTCCCTGTACGACCAGTGTCAGAGCTTGGTCCGCATTGCCGGCAGTAAGTCGGGCTCGTTTCCAGTGAGAGTTGGACTCCGCCAAGGCTGCCCTTTGTCACCGATTCTGTTCATAACTTTTATGGACAGAATTTCTAGGTGCAGCCAAGGTGGTGAGGGGATCCGTTTTGGTGGCCTAAGGATCAGGTCTCTGCAGATGATGTGGTCCTGTTGGCTTCGTCAGAACGTGATCTCCGGCTTTCGCTGGAGCAGTTCGCAGCCGGGTGTGAAGCAGCTGGGATGAGAATCAGCTCCTCTAAATCCGAGACCATGGTCTTGAGTCGGAAAAGGGTAGAATGCCTTCTCCAGGTCAGGGACGAGGTCCTGCCCCAAGTGGAGGAGTTTAAGTATCTCGGGGTCTTGTTCACGAGTGAGGGAAGCGTGGAGCGTGAGATCGACAGGCGGATTGGTGCTGCATCTGCAGTGATGGGGGCGTTGTACCGGTCTGTCGTGGTGAAGAGAGAGCTGAGTCGAAAGGCGAAGCTCTCAATTTACCGGTCGATCTACGTTCCTACCCTCACCTATGGTCACGAGCTTTGGGTAGTGACTGAAAGAACGAGATCGCGGATACAAGCGGCCGAAATGAGTTTTCTTCGCAGGGTGGCTGGGCTCTCCCTTAGAGTTAGGGTGAGAAGCTCGGTCATCCGGGAGGGGCTCGGAGTAGACCCGCTGCTCCTCCACATCGAGAGGAGCCAGTTGAGGTGGCTCGGGCATCTGATTAGGATGCCTCCTGGACGCCTCCCTGGTGAGGTTTTCCGGGCACGTCCAACCGGGAGGAGACCCAAAGGAAGACCCAGGACACGCTGGAGAGATTATGTCTCTCGGCTGGCCTGGGAACGCCTTGGGATTCCCCCGGAGGAGCTGGCCCAAGTGGCTGGGGAGAGGGAGGTCTGGGCTTCCCTCCTTAAGCTGCTGCCCCCGCGACCCGACTCCGGATAAGCGGGAGAAAATGGATGGATGGAATAAGACTTAAAACAATATGTCACGACTTCCTCTCCTCCTCTTCCCCCCGGCTCGTTCCCACAGTCCCAGGACTCCGATTCCCAGCAGGCCTAGCGGAGGCGTCCCCCAGTGACGTCATTGTCCCGAGACTATTTACGGAGGCGTCTCCCGCTAGACGCCGTTCAGTCATCGTGCTTCCTGGATTCTTTCAGAAAGGATTAACCGAACTCACATTACCTGTCCAGCTAACCTGTGCTCAGCCCTCATCCAGTCACTCCGCGAGTGGGTTTCGCCACCAAGACGCCACCGATCAAGCCGCTCTTGGTGAGTCAGCCGCATCACTCACGACAGGATGACTGAACCCCGCATAGACCCAGCGGAGTTCGCCGCTCTCCGGGCCGAAGTTGCCCAGCTGAAAGCTACGGTTAGCCGCCAAGCTACTAAAATCGAATCCCTCACGGAGATGGTGATCCAACTATCGACTTCGGTCCAACGCCAGGCCAGCACGCCAAGAGAACGGGAGGAACCCCGACTCAGCCTCCCTGACAAGTGGGATGGTGTTCATGGCTCTCCTGAGGGCATGTTAGCCACACTAGCAATGACTTTTGAGTGTCAGCCGGCTCGCTACTCCACGTCTTGCGCCCGTGTGGCACTGCTGACCTCTCTGCTGACTGGTCGGGCCCAGGAGTGGGCTGCTGCCTTGTATAATCAGAAATCCCCGGTTTGCAATAATTACGAGACTTTTGTTAAAGAATTAAAGAAGACCTTTGTTCCTTCCAGCAACGAGATGTCGGAGGAGTCCCAACTCCTCAAGCTCCGTCAGGGATCCCTGACAGTAGCCCAGTACGCAGCACGGTTCCGAACCATTGCAGTCAAGGTGGGCTGGGAGGATGCGTCTCTGAAGGCCGTCTTCTTGGAGGGTTTAACCCCTCGGATTCGAAATGGGATGGTCGGGAAGGAGACCCCGGGGTCACTGGATGCAGCTGTAGATCTGGCCCTCCTGCTCGATCGATGCCTCCTCACTCGACCCGGCCACGATCCTCTACCGCTGCCCTCTATGCCCTCACCCCGGAGCCCTGGTCGTTCCACTGTGGAGGAGCCCATGCAGTTAGGTCATCTGTCCCCGGAGGAGAGGGCGCGACGCTACCGGGAGTGACGCTGCGCTTACTGCGGGGCCCTGGGACATCGGAGGGCGGAGTGCCCCGCCCGGCCGGGAAACGACCACTCCGGGTCGGGGTAGGAGAGATCCGGCCCGGAGCTACCTGTCCATCGTCTCTTCAGCGCACTCAGATTCCTGTTACCCTCCTGCTGGACCAAGGCCCCATCCAGTTGGACGCCCTTCTGGACACCGGGGCGGCGGCCTGCTTTATGGATCAAGGACTGGCAGCCCGCCTCCAGATACCCCTTACCACATTGTCTTGTGTGGTCCCAGTGACCTCCGTGGACGGAAGACCACTCCAGCCATACCCTCTCCGCCAGAGAACGATGGACCTTCGAATGGACATAAACCAACATTCAGAGACAATTAATTTCCTCATCATTAAAGCCCCTTCATCTCCTCTCATCTTGGGCCATGCCTGGTTCTGTCGTCATGAACCCCACATATCCTGGTCCACTAGCCGGATACTCGCCTGGGGCGACTCCTGCCAGACCCACCGGGTCCCAACCATGGGGGGCCCCAGGACTCCTCCCCCGGAAGAGGTGAATATGTCGCTCATACCTATTCAGTACCATGACCTGGCCATGGCGTTTGCCAAACAACCAACCTCCATTCTGCCTCCCCATCGCCCGCATGACCTGGAAATTCGGTTGCAGCCAGGCACAACACCCCCACGGGGTCGACTGTTTTTGCTCTCCCCTGCCGAGACCAAGGCCATGGACGCCTACATTGCAGAGGCGCTCCAGAAGGGGTTCATCCGACCCTCCACATCCCCGGGGGCCGTGGGGTTTATTTGTAAAGAAGAAGGAGGGGGACCTCCGTCCCTGTATCGACTACCGAGGTCTAAACAAAATCACGATCAGGGATCGCCACCCCCTACCTCTCATGAACACCGCCCTGGATGCGGCCTCCCAAGCCAAGATATTCACTAAGTTAGACCTCCGCAGTGCCTACAACCTGGTCCGAATCAAAGAAGGAGACGAGTGGAAGACTGCATTCATCACCCCAACCGGTCACTATGAATATCTGGTCATGCCTTTCGGCCTGTGTAACAGTCCAGCTGCCTTCCAGCGCCTTATCACCGATGTGCTGCGGGACATGTTGGGGCGGTGGGTCTTCGTCTACCTGGATGACATCCTCATCTACTCCCGCAACGCCGAGGACCATGTGCAGCATGTCCGGGCTGTCCTGTCTCGTCTCCTGGAAAACGGCCTCTACTGCAAGTTAGAGAAGTGTGCCTTCCATAAGGAAACCACCTCCTTCCTGGGGTTCGTCCTCTCGTCGAAAGGCCTCGCCATGGACCCTCAGAAAGTCCAAGCGGTGGCACACTGGCCGCTTCCCACCTCCCTGAAGCAACTCCAGAGTTTTCTGGGGTTCTCCAACTTCTATCGGAGGTTCATCCGCAACTTCGGCACCCTGGCGGCGCCTCTCACTTCCATGACCCACACCAGCCACCAGAAACAGCCGTTTCGCCTCAGCCCAGAGGCTGTCCAAGCCTTTCACTCGCTGGTCCAACGTTTCACCTCTGCTCCTCTTCTCCTCCACCCTGACACCTCCCAGCCGTTTGTCGTCGAAGTGGACGCCTCAGAGGTGGGAGCCGGTGCCGTTCTGTCCCAGAGGGGACCGGACACCAAACTGCACCCCTGTGCCTTCTTCTCAAGGAAGTTCTCCCCCACCGAACAGAACTATGGAGTCGGAGACCGAGAGCTCCTGGCCATAAAATGGGCCCTGGAGGAATGGAGGCAATGGCTCCTGGGTGCATCAGACCCTTTCATCATCTGGACTGACCATCAGAATCTGATCCATATTCAGACTGCCCGGCAACTCAACCCTCGCCAAGCCCGGTGGGCACTTTTCTTCGAACCTTATCACTTCCAGATAGCTTATCGTCCTGGATCCAAGAACCTCAAGGCAGACGCCCTCTCTCGCCAATTTTCTCGAGACCCCTCTCCCCCGACACCTGCCTCGATCCTTCCAGCTCACCGCTTTTTAGCGACTCTCCACTGGCCCCTGGAGGACTCTATTCGGGCCGCCCTTCCCATGGACCCAGCACCTCCCGAGACCCCGCCTGGCCGCCTGTATGTTCCCGAGGCCTGTCGACAGGAGGCTTTGTCCTGGGGTCACTCCTCTCACCTTTCAGGCCACCAGGGCTATGCCCGCACCCTTCAGTTCCTGCAGCGGGCTTTATGGTGGCCGTCCATGCAGAAGGACGCACGGGACTTCACAGCTGCTTGCGCTACCTGCGCCCGCTCCAAGTCGCTGACCCAGCCGGCCGCGGGTCTCCTCCAGCCTCTGCCTGTGCCCAGCCGACCCTGGACCCATGTCGGCTTGGACTTTGTCACCGGACTCCCCCTGGCAGACCAGAGAGATACCATCCTTACCATCACGGACCGGTTCTCCAAATCCGTGCATCTGGTCGCCCTCAACGGCCTCCCCACTGCCAAACAGACAGCAGAGCTACTGCTGGTCGAGGTGGTCCGCCTTCATGGCTTCCCCCAGGACCCGGTGTCAGACCGGGGACCCCAGTTCACCTCCCGGTTCTGGAAGGCATTCTGTCGCCTGGTGGGAGCGACGCCCAGTCTGTCTTCCGGATATCACCCTCAGACCAATGGACAGACGGAACGAGCCAATCAACAGCTGGGTCGCTATCTGCGCTGCTTCGCCTCTTCGCAGCCTTCCTCCTGGCCTAAACACCTCCTTTGGGCCGAGATTTCCCACAATCTGCACATCTCGACCGCCACAGGCATGTCCCCCTTCGAGACTTGCTTCGGGTACCAGCCCCCTCTCTTTGCCCATCAGGAGCCGGAAGTGGAAGTCCCGGCTGCCTCGGCTCTGGTGCGCCGCTGCCGCCTGGCTTGGATCCGGGCCCGGGCGGCGATTCAACGTGCCAATGCCTCCTACTCCCGCCACCATCAACGTCGCCACCGCAAGGGTCCGTCTTTCCAGCCAGGCGACAAGGTTTGGCTCTCTTCCTCCCATCTCCGGCTGCCGGCGGGGTCCCGCAAGCTGGCCCCTCGGTTCCTGGGCCCTTACCTGGTTCTGAAGGTCATCAACCCGGTCACCTACAGGCTTCGTTTGCCATCCTCTCTCCGGATCCATCCAGTCTTCCACGTTTCCCTGCTCAAGCCTTTTGTCACCTCGCCGCTGTCTCCCCCGCCTGTCCCGGCCCCTCCGCCTCGCTTGGTGGGCAGCGACCGGGTGTACACGGTGCGCCGCCTCCTGGATGCTCGCCGCCGGGGTCGAGGCTGGCAGTACTTGGTGGATTGGCAGGGTTACGGCCCGGAGGAGCGGTCCTGGGAACCTGGTCGCTCCATCCTGGATCCGTCCCTCATCACTGACTTTTGGGCCGGCCGCCCGGGGACGTCTGGTGCCGTCCCTCCGGGGGGGGGTCCTGTCACGACCTCCTCTCCTCCTCTCCCCCCCGGCTCGTTCCCACAGTCCCAGGACTCCGATTCCCAGCAGGCCTAGCGGAGGCGCCCCCCAGTGACGTCATTGTCCCGAGACTATTTACGGAGGCGTCTCCCGCTAGACGCCGTTCAGTCATCGTGCTTCCTGGATTCTTTCAGAAAGGATTAACCGAACTCACATTACCTGTCCAGCTAACCTGTGCTCAGCCCTCATCCAGTCACTCCGCGAGTGGGTTTCGCCACTAAGACGCCACCGATCAAGCCGCTCTTGGTGAGTCAGCCGCACCACTCACGACATAATGAATCTATAATATATGAAAGTCTAATGTTTATCAGTACATTACAGAAAATAATTACCTTTATCACAATATGCTAATTTTTTGATAAGGACCTGTATAATGGCATTAAAAATGCATCTCCGATTACACATCAATATGAGCAATAATTTAAGTCCACATTCTACATAATCAACACTTCCTGTTAGACTTTTATACGACTTTTGCCAAATGTATGCACAATTTATGTTAGTGTAAAGGTTGTTGAAATAAAGTTTTATCTTGAAAAAAAAACTATATTTTATGATTAAAACAAGCCACACTGTGACTAGCCGTTAACGCATCAATGGTTCTCAAAGTGCGGGGCGCCCCCTAGGGGGTCGCAATGCCATTGCAATAATATAATTGAATGCCAGGAATCTGCTAGGAAAATGGATAGTTTCCCACATATTTTATATATTTTTCTTGCTGTAAACCCAATTTGTAAAGAGAGGCATTTTTAAAATAATTGCATTGATTTAATTGTTGCAAAGTTAAAACAATGAAAAATTGGAAACCCCTTTTTAAAACAAGGGGGACCCAGCATAAAAAGTTCAGTAACTGGTCCATCTGATTAAAGAGTCACCTACATGAAATAAGATATTATATGTTCATAATCGTGTTACAGGAGCTCACTCTAAACAGTGGTTCCCAACCTTTTATCCAAGAGGACCCCCCTTGCTTGTGTCCTAGATAAACCAGGGCCCCCAACCCCAAATCTTACCCTCATCCACACATCTAAAGTGATTAATTACAAGCTTTATGCAGACACACAGTTATAACTCTTACACAGAGTCTTGATTATACTATTGGGTGTGTTATTGGGATTTTATGAATGTCATTTTTACAAATATAATCTTTAGAAACTTGCAACCTCAGCACAGGCAAAATTGTGGGGACCCCCTGCAATCTCATGGGGTCCTGGGGTCCCACTTGGGGTCCGGGTGGGACCCCAGGTGGGAACCACTGCTCTAAAACATCAGAAGAACTATCATTTCAACTGCAAACAGAAGAACCAAGGTATAGAAATACTTCACAAATAAATCATTTCTTATGGTCGATTGAACTCTTTGTTACAGGATATTTTTAAGCTGTGAAACACGTAAAGTCGAGGTGCATGTTTAGGTCGGTGTATGGGACTAGAAAAGCCTCCCTGCTCCAAGGATTTCTCCTTTCTCCGTCCTCTCCTCCACGCTGTCGGAAAACTAATAAAACCCTGAAGGAGGCCAGACTGCTCACCCGTCTTAAAAAGAGTAAATAAGGGAGAGGATTACTCCCGACAGCTGAGGTCATATCTAAGGAGCCGCCGCCATAGAAGTCGGCTCTCAGAGCGGCCTTTCAATCAATCACATGTCAAGGCTGTGAATAGCAGACCAATAAGCTCAATTAACACTAAAATATTCTGAATCTGTGCCCTTCTGCCGCCCGTCACCACCTCCAGGGTGAGGCCTCTCTGATCTCGAGACTTGAGAGGACACCAGCAGCCCCGTCCCACCATAAACTGTCCTGACCGCAGCCACATAGGGCCTCCATGGAGCTATAGCCACATAACTGAAGCCTGCACTCACACACTCAAACAGCTCAGTGCCTATTTATACATCACATCCTGGCAGCGCACATGGGAAAACACGACCCAGGCACTATCAGCATATCCAGTGTTGTCTGCCTTCTCGCTGCCCCCCCACTGGCGGACAGGACAGAGACATGAGATAGCTGCTTAGGATAGCTAAAAGATGGCTGCTTTAGATAGCTGGAAATACAAAAACAACCTGATTATGCATTTGGCAGGAGTGATATTCCACACGCTGCATTCCCCACCAGCATACCTCAGCATTTAGCGGTGTTGTGTCACGTTATCAAACCGTTATCAACAAAACAACAGGATGGGATTGTTTAACTCTCCCTGCACTGCTTTAAGGGGAGGACATTTACCCTGGGTTCTTTATTTACAGTAAAATTCAACAATCAGTTTCGAAAATACAAATACAGCAAAGAAATTTAGGCAAAAATATCAAGAACAACTGAGGAGGCGGTCATTAAACTTCATAAAACACGTTTTTGAAAAACAAAAACAACGTCGAGAACCACTGCCGTTTGCTAAAACTGTTTAAGGAAATGCAAACACTTCGAGCATTTGGGTCAAAAACATAATTTCTTTGCAAATATTTAACAGAATAATCTGGAAATATCATCAAATCCAAGAAGAAACAAATCCTTCCAAATTATTGAACAAAATAAAATTTTGGTTGTTTACATTTGAACAGAAATTCAAAGCTTTAAATCTGCTTCTCAAATCTTCTCCTAGTTCACATTGACTGTTTTTTTTATAACTATTTGTTTTTAATTCCTGAGCATAAATAAAAAAAGTTGCTAAGAGGAAATCTGAAGGTCAGCTGATAACCCAGAAGAAAGATCTCCCAGAGATTTTTTTCACTGCAAATGATTTCCTGGAATATTCTTGGAATTCTGGAGTTGTGGTGCACAAACACGCCCTTAACCAGAGAAAACCACGTTTGAATCCTTAACTCAAAATTCAGAACCAGAAGTTTGGATGCAAACACCAGAACCAGTCTGTGTTTTAGTTTGAGTCAGAAGAATAACTAGAGCTGGATCTGGGCTCTGGGTCTCTGCGGGATGGATTTCACTGCAAAAACAAGGATTAATTGAGTAAATTCCAGCAAATTATGGAGTCAAACAGAACCTCCTGAGAAGAGGACACAACAAGATCATTACAATAAACACACCTTAAATTCCACAAAACAAAGATCATTCCTGAAATTCTGCACGAGGCTTATAAGAACCTCAGAGAGAGAAAGAACTGTTTCCACAAACAAAACAAAGTGGCTGCCAAAGGGAGCTTCATGAGAAGTGATCCTCAGGTTTCCACATGGAGTGGTCCCTCGTTCCAACGGTGCGTGGTGATAACAAACGGAGGTGACTGTCGCTGATCCAACCCAGCATGGAGCTTCTCCTGATTACTGTCTAATCTCTGTTTACAGGAGAAACGAGGCACCAGCGACCCTCCAGACTGGATTAAAGGACTTTAGAAGTGATTAAAATGATATAGCATTACATTAAAACTGTTTGATTGCCTTTAATCTGCATAATCTGCTAAATGTTTGGGAAATAAAGCATGTGCATATCAAAAAAATGATTTTAAGCATGTCTGTTCACTCTTTGCATCTGTCATGTGACAGAGAGAGAGAGAGAGAGAGAGAGAGAGAGAGAGAGAGACTCTGGAATGCATCATAATTATGATGATGAAGCATAAATCTCCTTTAGCACCATTTGTTGCATGCCTGAGTCGTCTGATGATGAGCAGAAGAGCACAATGATGATGAGGAGGGTGATGAAGATGAAGATGATGATGGGGGGGTGAAGAAGCAAAAATTGCTGCAACCATTTGTTAAGTTTTCATGCGTTTGACTATTTCAATTACATACTGTCAGCTGGGCAGAGAGAGGGAAGTGTGTGTGTGTGTGTGTGTGTGTGTGTGTGTGTGTGTGTGTGTGTGTGTGTGTGTGTGTGTGTGTGTGTGTGTGTGTGTGTGTGTGTGTGTGTGTTGTGTGTGAAGAGAGCATGCCGGAGAGAATGACACATGTTACTCAGAGTGAGTGAGGGAGGACACATGGCGGGCCAGAACAAGAAAAAAAAGGCAGACTCACATGTTAGAGAAAGTTGGCACCACAGAGAAGTGTGTGTGTGTGTGTGTGTGTGGGGGGGGGGGGGGGGGGGGGGGGGGGGGGGGGGGGGGGGGGGGGGGGGGGGGGGGGGTAACAGAGAGTGGTTAGAGAACAAGCACAGGGGTATCAGCTATCTGCAGCCACACCCCCGCCCCATCTGTCCTCCCTGTAGCCTCGACACTAAGAAACAAGTCCTATTTATAACCTGTGGATGGATGAGGGAATCAGGTGGACTCTCCTCTGGAAACGGTCCACGTCTGAAGGGTGGACAAGCAGTGTGTGTGTGTGTGTGTGTGTGTGTGTGTCAGTTGTACAAATAATAACAGGAATACAGGATGACGGATGCTCAGGTACAGAGTGACTAAGTAAATGTCTTATTGGAAAAGTAATAAAATAATCTGCAGGAGTAATTTTTTAATCTCACAGATTGCCCCATTCCCCTCACCTTTAAGGACTACCTCTAAATGATTGTGTTAATACATGAGGAAGGGTGTCCCAACCTTTGTTTAGGGAAAGTAGACTGCGGCCAGCTCCTCTGGTAGAGAGGCACATTTGTAAGAAAACATTACAAACATAGGTATTTCAAATTGTAGTTTGTAATTACAACAATATACCAGTAATTTGATTACAATTGCTTTAGATACAATAGAGTTTAAATAAGTTTCACTATAAAACTTTTTTGTAAAAAAAAAATACATTGATCTCTTAGTTATCTGTCTCAGTGACAACACCTCCCCTACAATCATCCACAACAATCACAAAAAATAGCAAAAAGAACCTCCTATCTCTCCAGTGAACTAATTTAGTTTAGTTTACACCTAGTTGATTGTATCCTGGTATTTTATGTTTGGTATTATTGTGACAGATTCTTGTTTAAAGACCAAGTTCACTGAGAAAACTTTTTTTACTTGTTATTTTTTTATGATCAATCATGAGTTTAACACGCAGGCTAAATGTGAAAATAGTTTTCTACCCCTGAATTAGCCAGTTAGTCAATTGCACGTTGTTGGTTTAGCGTCCAGGAGCGAGCTAAGCACATCTCGGCTAGTAGAAGCTAACTGTTAGCATTAGCAACTCCACCACACAGCAGAACTCCTCCAGGCTTGTGTTATAAAACATCAATGTTACAGCGGAAACGGAGTCAGTGGTAGAGTCACGTTGCTGTTAGCCAATCAGAGGTGAGCTGTTCAAATATCAGGAAATAAAAAACTAGTGAACTTGGTCTTTAAGAAGTTTTGCTGTCTTCTCTGCCAAGATCAATGAAGAATTGAAAAATCTTTTTTTAGAAGACAAACATCTTTAAAAGAAGCCAAAGCAAACTGAAAGAAAGACCAATTTCCTTTAAATATCAGATCAATTAAGCAATAATCCCATTTTCATGCAGCCTGATGACTAGATTGATGCCATGTCTGTGTGTATTAATGTTGTGTTTATGTCTATTAAAGAAGTTTGCAGTAACTAATGTTGTGGGGAACTTTTTCTGCTGCAAACACCAACGGGTCCAGACGTAGACATTAGGTAAAGGAGCTGGGATCATTTACTCTTCATCAGCCCCTCTCATCGCCCATGTTGTGAGTCACTCAGATGTAAGGATAACCCTGTCCTGGACAGTCAGGAGGCTCATCCATCACTAGTGAAACAAGACATCACCATCCTCCTGCTCTCAGCTCTATTACAGCCAACACATTTACACACACACTCGAAGGCAAAATCACTGCAACACTCTCCACCAAGGTATCCTTTCTTTATTATCCTTCGTGAACAACGGGGCCCTTCATAGTCAGCGTAATTTATTCAGTGTCTCATTTCAGCGTAAAAAAGTGCAGAAATGAAGCGAGCGAAGTGAGTAGGTCGCTGTGGTTTGAATCCTTCAAGCCACAGGTCTTCCTGAGCAGCCCAAATGTGGAACCGAGGCCAGAGGGTCATGAGGAGGCCCTTTCAGCCCTGGGTCTGTTTGACACCAGCAAAAACACACATCCATCAGTAGGAGCGTTTTAAAAGCACGCATTCCTACACTTTGTTTTCCACTCAATAATTTGCTGGCTTGAACCTTCGGAATATTTCAGTTTTATGACTTGAAGAGGATGTGATGCTGAAACAGTTGGAGGATCTTATTTTCTGAACTTTGCAGTTTAGGAGAGGGAATAAAAGGAAATACGCAGCACAAAGTGACTCATTCATTTATTCAATTTATTTTAATTGAAGCTGAAAATTCTAAGGATCTGACTAAATATCTAACAGCAAATAAAAACATTTGTGGGAACATAGAAAAAAATGAACACAAAGGTTATGATAGGTGTTTTTGTCAAATGATCATTCTAAACTTAACGCCCCACCTTCTTGATTTGGTCCCCCAACAAAAACCAAACAGTGAGTAAAAATGAAGTAAATGCAAGAGTAAAGTGTTAACTGTAATACAGAGAAACTTAAATCTTCTGAATGTTTCCCTGAACGACACAATTTAAGTTCAAGTTTGAGACAGACAGAAAAACTATTCATCCATTTGAATGCATTCCTATTAGTGCAGAGTCTTGTGATGCATGGAGGATGGGAGTGCACCACAGAACATAAAGAAATAGTTCAGATGACTCAAATATGGTATCTGTGGAAAGGCCTCAGTTTGGAGAAATGGACAGGATTGATGAGCTAATGGCTAGTCACAGAAAGGCCAGATCCTGATTTGAACGGAAGATGGTTGGGAATGAGGACACATAATATTTCACTCATAATCTGAAATCTCTGAAACATGGCGCAAACATAATTTTCATTGGCTGTTAGCCTCACTGAACCCGCCTACTACTCCTGTTGAAAAGATTTATTGGACGAAGGCAATTCTTTCCATTTTCTCAGAGTCTTAGAGGAGCAGAGAGTTGGTGGTATATAAAGGCACATCTGATATAAAACATCAAAACTAACCAAGTGTGTCCATACCAATCCAGCGTGGATCAGTCACAAAAGCCGTAATCAGGACGTCTTTGGATACAAGCGGCCGAAATTAGTTTTCTCCACAGGGTGTCTGGACTCTCCCTTAGAGATAGGGTGAGAAGCTCGGTCATCAGGGAGGGGCTCGGAGTAGATCCGCTGCTCCTCCACATTAAGAGGAGCCAGCTGAGGTGGCTCGGGCATCTGGTTAGGATGCCTCCTGGATACCTCCTTGGTGAGGTTTTCCAGGCACATCCAACCAGGAGGAGACCCAAAGGAAGACCCAGGACACGCTGGAGGGACTATGTCTCTCAGCTCGCCAGGGAACACCTTGGGATTCCCCCGAAAGAGCTGGCCCAAGTGGCTGGGGAGAGGGAGGTCTGGGCCTCCCTCTTTAGGCTGCTGCCCCACGACCCGACTCCAGATAAGCAGAATAGAAAGGATGGATGGATGGATCACACAGCCGTAAACTTCCCATCACATGGTTAGAATGTATAAAAGATGTTATGGAGCAAGCTAACTGCAGCATGCTGCATTCATCTTGTAGTTCTGCTATAATATTCCAAATTTGCAGCGGCGTAAAAGTTGTTAAAAGGCTACGACATGTTAGATATTAGCATTCTGCTTTGTAATCTGCTTAGTTCTACTGTGCCTAGACGTTAGTTTGTCAGTCCAGTCAGAAGTAATTGCTATGGTTGATCAAAGAGCTATTTGCAACAGGTAAGCTAAGATTTTTTTAACATTTCCATTGAAATCCCTTAAAAGATCTGACTTTATTGTAAATCTGTTAGTATCCACTGTCAGTCGTGCTTTCCCATCATCCTGCTTTTATTTTATCAAATAAAAATGATCCTTTTGTGTAAATTGAACACAATTACTGCTTTATTTTTACCGTTTTTATTTATTTACAAAACCAGACGTTTTTCATCGTTTTTGCAAAAGTTCAGTGTAGTACATTCAAACATGCACGTTACACACAGAAAGAGCTAAAAACATCAGCAAGAACCAAAAACACTTTTTAAAGGTGAAAGACACCTTTGATTTGGTCTAGAGAGCCATGCTCTGAGGTCTGTATGTTTTCCCAAAAGCAAGGAAAAAATAAAAAAACCAAGTATGCTAAATTACTGTCACTCAAAGAGTTTCTTTCTTCTTCTCCGTCTCCATTCACCTTTCCTCCCACCAGCCGTGCAGTCTCCAGCCCTTTCCTGCTTCCACCAGCAGCAGCAATGGGGGCTTTCTCTTGTTTCCTGGTGCAGGCGCTGCTGGATAAACACACAGCCTTCCCCCCATATAAAGGCTCAATTCTTCTCCATCATGCTTTAAATATGGATACAAAGAGAAACTTGTGTGATAATTTTTGGCATTTGGTGGTGGGGGTCAGCGGGTGGGTTGTGTGTGTGTGTATATAAGAGGAGGTGTGTGCTGTGTGTGTGTGTGGTGGGGGTGTAGGGTAGACAAAGTTTGGCCTTGTTCTGATACTTGTCTAAACTTTCAAGGTTTTTGTTTTATGTGCGATGCCATCTGACAGAGCGGGTGATGGAGCTGCAGCTCCGTTTAGCTCACGCTCGGTTCCTTTCAGTCTCATTCTGATAAGTGGTGTGATATGCTTCAGGGTAAAGTCATGGTGTCATGTGGAAAGCAGATTAAACAAAAACCTAATTGGTGAAGCTTAATGGAGGGAGTTCACTTCTCCTCTGTGATGGCTGGCTGCGTGGACCGACACCACCATCTTTCATCTTTGATTGTGTGATGCAATCATGGAAATGGAGCCAGATGGAACATGCCACAGATGGCAAAGATACTCAGAATGATACTGATGGCCTGCTGATAGCCTGCAGCTCACCTTACTGCCCCCATGCCAGCAGCATCAAGGCAAGTACGGGCGCTCAGAGGAGAGCGACGTTACCCTCCATGGATGGAGTTTAGCGTCATACAATGAAGTAGCTCCAAGCTGTCGGTCCTTTGATGGATTATTGTCCCTCAATATCTGATTAGTCACATTAACAATGTCGTTTTAATGTCCAGCGATGGATCAGTCAATAATATGAACAGATTAAGTGAGAGCAGAGACAGCTTCAGAGGTAAATTTATTTGTAAAAGGGACACAGATGTAGCGCCGGCATGCTGACTGAAAGCACAGCTTTGTTCTGTTCAGTGAACAAGAAAAATGTTTTACCATGATTACACAGTTCCTGTGTGAGACCAGCTCTTAATAAACGCACTGAAATAGGCTGAACATTGGCATTCCTTGGATCCTAACCAGGAAGACTTTGTCATGTATCGACCAACAAGCTTCAGAATGACTTCCTTCTGAGCCAAAATATACAAAATATTAAATATTAACCAGACTGAGACCAATTAACCCCGATCAGAAGTTTTTTTATCTTTATTTAAAAAAGAAGTTTTCTGAAATGTGTTCATGTAGTGAAGCGTCTTGTTGAACTTGGCAGTGAAAAAAATTACAGGACTTTACAGAGAGAAATGAAAACAAAACACAGACCAAGAAAGCAGATCCTTAATCAGAGAATATTTTAGGTAACAGTCAAAAATGAAACCTGAAAACTTTTACGATCAAGGCAACAAATGCAGTGAAGCATTGGGGTAGCATAGACATATATACCTGGACATAGCCCATCCATGTCTCTCTTAAAGTCTAAAATAAAGCCAAATGGGCGGTTCCAACCACCGCCATCTTGGTTGTGTCACACGTCTTGTCACGCTCAGACAATCCAAAAATGGGAAAAGAGGTGGAGCTGAGAATGGGGCTGTAAGAGTGGGAGAAAATGACTGACACTCATAAATTGAACCAATGTAGCTTGGACAAGCTAACCAAAGCTACACGAAGCTGGTCCAACCCGAAGCTAACGGAGGTTTTTGGGCGTTTTTAGCCAGAAAAACGCGTTAGAGCAACTCAAAAGTGAAGCACACATCAACTCAAAGAGCTGCGGTGTTTCTGTGGTCTCCCTCAGAGAGATCTACAGGCAGCCAGGACGACTACAACCTCGCATGTGAGCCAGGCGGCTGCGCGGTACGGCTTCCCCGGGAGGCGGGAGCAGCCGGCTGCCTCCGGTCGGGAGACGGGATAAGCCAGGCGCTCACCTCACTCGGCTGCCTTCGGAAGGTTGGAGCAGAAGATTCGCAGATCTCTTATCGCAGGGTCGCCGCTGCAGAAGGCAGAGAAACTGAATCTCGGCAATCCTCCCTTCTGTAGCAGCAACCTCGCAGATCCTTGATCCAACTTCAAAACACAAATAAACATGCTTACAACCGCTGTGTTATATCCATGCACCATGCAGCGGCGGGTTACAGCGGTGCTTTGTCGTAATGTAGTCCCATGTCTAAATTGGCTCCTGTAAATCCTTCACTTTTAATTTGCAGTCGACATGATTATTGAGCTTACCAGGAATTATTGGTATCATTATTGAGTCATTTTAATCACTTTTTTTACACAAAATGCTAGTACCTACCATTCACTTCCATTGTTTATGCTAAGCTAAAACAGACAGACTGCTGCCAGATGAGGAGAATTACTGCGCTGGTTACAAAATGCTTTTTTCTCACTTATCTAACTGTGGCGAACACGGAAATAGACCAAATTTCTCTTAGGGGTGGAATATCCCTTTAAGGTTGTTGCAAGGGGATTATGTGAAAAATCAGCATAATTATCTTTCATGTGATCCGGGCCTACCTGCAATAACTCACAATAATCTAGGTTGTTGTTGCAAGTGAGAGCTGGCTCTCATAGATTTAGTGTTCAAACTTCATCAGGTGTCTTTACTCAAGCAAATGGTTGCAACTCTTGCAGAGTGGGATTATGTAAGTGAAAGCAACCGCTGATGTAATGTTTCATCAGTCCTTGTGTGTGTGTGTGTCGGTTTTATCTGATGCAGTCTGAGAGAAATCTTACCAGGTACTCTGATTTATTTAGCTGACAGTTACAGCTTTTAGAGACGGGTGCATTTTCATCAACCAGCAGAGTGCATTCTACGTCACCTCAGCCAACATGGATGGAAATTAGTAAAACTATTAGGATCACTTTTAATGCATTTGACCCTAAATGCCGAGGAAGACCCTGAGATATGACTGGCTGATTCCGGATTGCATGTCGATAATCTAACACGATGCAAGATTTGACGCTTATCACCACAGGAAGTGAAGCAGCGACTAAAGCTGTCAGATAGGAGCCGGCTCCAGCATTCTCTCTCTGGTGATAAAACAGGATCAGATGGGATTTCAGGGGGTAGGTGGAGCAGGCTTGAACTTTCACCAGAGACGTGAATCCTTAAAGATGAGGATTTTATGTGAGATAAAATGACAGCAGTGGATATAAGGTGGAGGTTTAAAACAAGGATCCCGCTGGTGTTCCGGGACTTCTGATTTTCTGCAGGATTACTGTAAAACACAGGTTTTATTATTAGTTTAAGAATGGATATCTGTTCAGATGGAACTGAAGAACTTATTATAGTCTGGCATACCTTCAGTATGATGATTGGCAGCCCCGTGCAGAGGTAATAAAAGCACCTCATTCCTCTGTCTGTCAGAACATAGAGTGCACATTCACCAGCCGCCAGCGGACACAGCTTGCTTTGGTTTGCCGAAGAGGACACGTAAAAAAAATTCCTGTTTCTTTTGTAATCATCCCAAAGCCCCATTTGATATTTTAATCCTGCCTCACCTTACCCCCAACTCTCAAGATCGAACACTCTGGAAGAACAAACACATTTGGTCAAGGCCTTTCCATTTCAACTTTTTCCTCTGAGGATGTTGATGTTTTTGTGGAGGAGCGAAAAAGTCGACACTAAATTTTCGTGGTGTGTGACGCCTTCTGCTCAATTCAAAGGCAGCTATTCACAGACAGGACTCTGGGCTGTGATTGTAAGGTAGATTTCAGATCAGCTGTAATACGGTTTATTCTCAACAGAGGTGTTGGAGTGGTGACTGAATCTCTTGCATGTTAGATTATAAAAATGAGGCGCTGCAGGACCTTTGATTAGTATAGTTGCCTTTTTCAACTGTGATCTGAAAATAATTTATGACCACAAGCATTTCTGAGGTTTTTCATGGGTGAAACTATAAAAATAAATCTAAAAAGGACGGCTGAAGGTGCTTAAATATGTTCGTCTCTCTTCATCAAAAACTGCTGACGAGTCTCACTGGAAAATCTAAAAGCTTGTTTTTTCTCTCCTACTCTCTTTCGCTGACCCACAGCTCCCACTCCTACATGTCAAACTCATTCAGGATTGTCTCTTTATGCCCGCTGCACACAGGACGTTGTTATGAGTCAGAGATGGAAACCCGAGTGTCGGTGTTTTACATCTTTGTTATCTCAGAGATCAGTTTTCTCGTGTACAGGTTGGCATGGAGGCGCTTTATCTCGCACCATCCTGTCTCCTAAATCCTGTCCAGGCCTGGAGCTCAGGCAGGTTTTGGTTTTTCTTCCTTATTCACAGGTATGGTTACAGTCAAACGCAGCTTGTTTCTACTGTTTTAGTTTGACCTAAGAGAGTTCTGGTGTTAGTTACGAACCTCTGAGCAGTCATTAAGAAAGACATGAAATCTAGTCCAGTTTCAGCCGGTCTGGTAGCAGGGAGGTCCTGACCCACAGGGTCCTTGGACCATGAAAGACAACAACTGCTGCTAATCGTCTTAAATGTCACGAATCTACAACTTTTAATCTATTTCATCTAAAAATTCATATTTAGATTTTTCTGGACACGTGAACAGTTATTGCTCCACTTTAGTTAAACATTGGGTTAGGTTAAGTTACCAAAACAGCTTGGTTAGGGTTAGGATTTAGTTTGTCTTTTTCCTGGTGCCACGTCTCCCAGTCAAGAGGTTCACGTGCACATCTAGTATGGATCATATGGAGGTCACTGAAACACGTGTTTGCCCATTTTTTTATTCACCTTACACCAACCTTGAGATCTACATCAGAAATCTTCACTTTCAAGTTCATGTGTGTGTGTGTGTGTGTGTGTGTGTGTGTGTGTGTGTGTGTGTGTGTGTGTGTGTGTGTAGTGATGCAGATTTGTCATCATAGCCATCTGCTTATCTGGGTTAATGGGATAGTAGCTCTAGCAGAGAAGCTCAGAATTCCTTCTCCTTAGCCACCTCTAGAGGGATTCCAAGGAGATCCCAGGCCGGTCGTTTGATATCCCTCCAGTGTTTCCTGGGTCCGTGGCCCTGGTGTCTCCTCCTGGAAGGACATTCCTGAGACACCTCCCTAAGCAAGCATCCATGGAGGATCCTGTCCAAATACCTCTAGTCTGAGTCCCTCCTAGATGTCGGAGCTCCTCACCGTATCTCCAAAGCTGAGCCCGGCCACCCTTTCAGCATCACTGCAGAAGCTGCAGATACCTAAACTCCTCCACCTGAGGTAGGACCTCCACTCTGACCTGCAAAAACCCCTCCACCCTCTCTTTTGAAAGTGAACAAACTAATTCCTCACAAATGTAGTCTTTTCATAATCTTGCAGCTGCCATCCTTCCTTCTGCCTCCTAATCTCTCCTGCTTGGTACTCAGCGGTTACTTCCGTGATCTCGGAGGTGAGAGGTTTCCTAACAGCTGCTCGTAGTCACATGGTAACACATACCAGGCTCATTCGCTCCCGTAAACATCAAAGCCGATCTTTTCACACTCGGTGTCGTGTCCTCGGTGCTATTGTGGCTGGTGTGAAGAGATGGAGGGTTTTCCTGGAAGATGTGTCAATACTGAACTAATTACATATAGGTCTCCTAAAACACACACGCACGCACGCACGCACACACACGCACGCACGCACACACACACACAAAGCACTCTTTGATTAGCTATTTTTGTTGGCATTCAGTTCTCTCCTATACACACATACACGAACATACACACACACATACTCACACATACACACCACACACACACACACACACACGTACAAGAACATACTCACACATACACACCACACAGTGGCCTGAAAGCTTCCTGGAGCCTGCAGGGAGTCAAACTGCTCTCACCTGTTGTCTCTGGCAGCCTGAGAGGAGACGATTAGCGCCCAGCAATGACAATCTGCTCTTTGTTCCCCTATTCCTGCCATCTTATACTCACAGTCTGTCTCTTCTGCCTGCGACCACTTCGCTAAACGTCTGGCCTTCTGTTTCTCTACCTCTAAGTGTCTCTCTGCCACTCTTTGTCAGCTTGCTATTTCTGTTCTACTCCTTCATTTCTCTCACTCTCCCCGCTTCTATCCATCTCCAATGCCCTTGTGGCTGTATGAGCAGCGTGTGGAAACCAGTTGAGCACTTTATCACAGGTCATCGGCCTAATCCCTTGAAAATACTCTCTGTGAGGCCGCCACACACTTGTGCTGTGGCGGTGTCATGCCCAGGACCGTGCACGGTGACGGAAGCAAGGTTTAACTCAGTTTTGGCTTGCGTTCACGTCGAGATTGGGAGGTCAAATGTTTTAAACGTTAGCGTGGACACACGCTGCAGAAAATACAGCTCATAATCCACCCTGAATGCATCGGTAAGTATTAGAGAGGCACACTGAACCTTTAATGGAATCTGCTGGTGTTAGTGAGTGGTGCAGCAGAGGGAGTGCTGTCTTTATCTCTGTGACATTTCTGCAGCTGTGTGAAGTGGACGAGACGACAGGAAACCTAGCCTGGTGGTCTTTCATTAATTTAATCTAGGAAATGTTCATCTGAGGGTTCCAGGGATTAAACGATTCCAAGAAGGATAAAATTTCTGCCTGAAGATGGAGAACAGAGTCGTTTTCATACACACAAGAGACACTTTCCAATAACAGCTCCAGCCCATTCAGGAATCCCCATGCGAGCCAGATCCATCCATCCATCCATCCATCCATCCATCCATCCATCCATCCATCCATCCATCCATCCATCCATCCATCCATCCATCCATCCATCCATCCATCTTCTTCCACAGAGGCAACAGGTCCAGATATTCCTTCTACATAGCAACCCTCTCCAGCATCTCCTAGGGGATTTCCAGGTCAAAGACAATAAATAATTCCTCCGGTGACTTCTGGGTCTTCCCAGGCATTTCCTCCTTGTGAAATGTGCATAAGAAACTTCTTGAGTGAGGCAACTAGTAGGTATCCTAATCAGATGCTTCAACCACCTTAACTGACTGCTTTTGATCTAATCTGGGGTCTTCATTTTTACAGTCATTGGGTCCTTCCTAATGGAGCTCCTTACCTTATCTCTAGGCTGAGCTGGGCCATCCTACAGCAGGAAGCTCCTCCTCCTCTGCTTGTACCTGGGATTTTGTTCTTTACGTCATGATCCACAACTTGTGTCCAAAGGTGAGCAAATCAAAAGCTTTAACTTCCAGCTCGGCTTCATCTTCCCAGAAGACATGGTGACAAAATCTCTACAGCAACACCCCTTTCCTTGTAGAAATCTCCCACTGAAACGAAACTCATAGTTAGATACTTGGAAGTCTGAATTAGTCTGGAAGTGGGTTGGAAGTTCTGGGATTATTGTGGAGTCTCCTAATACGCTGAAAGATTTCAAAAAGGGAACTAAAACCTTGTGTATGAAAGTGAAAAGCTGAACTTTAAAGCCTATAAATGCAGATTTACTCGGCAGAACCAGTTTCTCACTTAGCTCTGTTCCTGTGTCTGTTGGCCCAACCTGCAGCGCAGTGACTTGGTTTGAATTGGCACCATTCAGCAGCTGAAGTACAAACACTACCTGTCAGTTCCCAGAGGCTCACATCGTCCTGCTGAGATCCCATTTCCCAGAAAAACAAAGTCTCAACTCTGCATTTCTGCTACAGTGGTCTGCATATCACACGCTTCACTTCTTAGTCACAAACCTGCACATGCAGTCTTAGATTTTTGTGCAGCTCAGTAATTTGGTTACAAAAACATTTCATAAGCAAACATCTGCATGTTATTTGGTCAGGCCTCTTCTGCAGTTGGTGTTTGCATGAATATTATAGCAAGTTGCACATATTGGTGATGATGAAGGTGCAGGAGGAGCTTTTGTCTACAGCTTCTACAGGAGGCAGAATGTGATAAGGCAGAAATTACTGTTTTGTTTAGAATCAGTGACACTGTAATAAAGCTAAATGGGTCTGAATATATGTACAGCACATCTAAAACATATTTTATCAGGATGAAAGTTTCATATTATCAAAACGATTCTTGATGTCAATGAAAAGTCCAAAAGGACACCTGAGGACACTTGTGGAGTTGACTGTGTGTGTTTTAAGGACAGGATTCACAGCACACACACCTGCCCGCTATCCTCTAATCTAATCTTGCATCTCTTCAATCCCAGTGTAGCAGTGAAGGGGGTGGGGCTAGGAGTCACTCATGGCACTAGTGCAACGCTAGGCTGAAACCACACTATAACGCGTTGAGACGCCAACCAGTCCTGCTACACCAGCATCACTTCCTTTCTCTTACGGTCATCCAGTCAGCTGAGTGCTCCTCATTCTCCAGCAGGACACATTTTTATGAATCATAAACATCAGAACATGCTAAAACATGAGTTATCCTTTTGTTGTGTTATAAAAATATTTCCTGGATGTCAAAAGTGTGGCCCTCCCATGATGGGAGGCTTGATAGACCGTTTTATTGGAATTTCCTCCATAAAGGACTGTGAAATACAAAAGAGATGATTGCAGGCGACCCGACTCTTTGAGAAAAGCCTGGATTCCTGCAGAAACAGACAGTTTGTGAGGCTCATTTGTTCATGGTAAGTCCTTGTGAAGTATTTGTTAATTAGAGATGTTTTTAAAAACATTCATCTTCGTGCAATAATGGATTGGATTTACAAAGCGTTTTTCTATATGCACTCAAAGCGCTTATCTTCTATTCATGCACTCTCACATTCACACACTGCCAGTGATGGTAAGCTATGTGGTCACAGCCGCCCTGGGGCGATCTGACAGAGGCGAAGCTGCCATTTGGCCCATTGGATCCTCTGACTACCACCAACACAAGTCGGGTGAAGTGTTTTGCCCAAGGACACAACAGCAGCATACCCCTAGGAGCTGGGTTCTATCCCACAATCTACCTCCTGAGCTACTGCTGCCCCTATAATTGAATTGTGTATTTTTAAATCCACGGAGTCATGTTGTTTTCACGTTCTGATTCAGGTGTCTCAACCCGCGATCATTATAATAATAAATAAATAAGGACACTGATTAATGAAGACTTACCCAGCTTTGCAGTAGCAGTGAGGATTTATCCGTTATCTTTGGCAATCACCCACAGGTGATGTGAATCATGCTGTAACTCTGCTTATCGGGGGTGACTCCTGGTTTTAGCACGACCACGGCTTCCTGTTTTGCAGAAGAGATCTGCCAAACTTTCTCTGAAATAAAATAGTCGTAGACCTCCAGACTTTTGAAAGACTTTAATTTTTCATGAGTGAAGGGTCCAGGGCTTTCTGTTAGATAGGAATACATGTCTCCCCAGCAGATTTGTGGAAAAAACACAATTGGACCAACATTTTTCATCATCCCAGAGCTCATACAGGCTTTAAATAACTTTAATTTTGTCTTCATTATAGATTTTAAGCTTCTTTCTAACCCTCCTCCTGTCTTTAGACGTTAAAGTGTTTATATATTGGGGATTTCACCCTCAAACTCTCTTGAAAGTGTATGATAGCAGGCCATACTGTGTGTTTTCTTGCCACCCAACCACTCGTGCATGTGCACAAAGATGAAGAACTGTCAACAAAGATCCTCTTATAGGTACTAAAGCCAGAGACAGTAGCTCAGGAGGTAGAGCAGGTTATTGTCCAGTAACTGGAGGGTTGTGGGATCGCTCCTGGCAGAGAATGCTGCTGTTGTGTCCTTGGGCAAGACACGTCGGAGGGAATGACGGCATATTGATTGGTCACAACGTGATGAGAGATGATGATAAAATCACTGAACTGGACCTCCTTCACTAGCAGCACCACCACACACCAGAAACTGAAGGACGGTTGGATGCTAGTGACAGACTGAGGAAGGTTAAGTCTGGGAACACACACTGGGCATAAATGGACTTGGACTGAGTCCAGACCACTTTCAAGCACCAACTGTCAGTCATATTACATTGCTAACAAAGAATGCAATAAGTACCAGCTAATTAAATCAAACTGGATTCATTCTGAGAAACTGATACAGAGTCACTTCTAATATTCCTCTTTTTGTCGTCGTCATCTGACACCGTGAAATCGATTGCTTTTCCCCCTCGTAGCGCTTCTCTCTCTCACTTAAACATAAACATGCAGAAGTTTGCCAAGTTCGTTTTTAATTAGGACTTTTTATTAACTTCTTGTTATTGCGTAGAGCTTAACTCTAATCCTAATGTAAAGCACCAGTTCATGCCTAAGCCAAATTTGAACAATTCAGCCATGACGCCTAACCATGACCCAGAAACGATGTACTGCCAGATCAGGACATGATAAAATCTGTTCAGGCTTTAGGTCAGCACAACTGTTCTTTCCTTCACCTCTGAATCAAATAATACTCCTGCTCTTACTGAAACGTGCTGACCTTCAGCCGCTCTGCAGCTGAGGAGTGAGGAACTTCAGAAAGCTTTTGTCCCACTCCAGTTTCAGGATGCTGTGACTTTTTGAACCCCAGCTCTGTCCATTTTCCTCTGGTAGAGAATTACTCTAATCCCTGGTGACAGGTGAGCGTAGAGATGTGGCAGAAGGCTGAGCGCAGACATGGCTGGACTGTGAAAGTTAAGACGGTGGTTTGTGTCGTTCCACCAGATAGTAATAAGAGTAGAGGATGGTTCGAGCAGCTATATTTACTCTTCTAATTTTTGAGATGAACAAAATTTAGGGACATTTCATGAATGTTAAGTCAAATTCTTGTTTTACAAAAGTGAAATCATAAGAGTTCAGGTGCTGGCATGTCCTGCCTACCCTCCTTCACCTAAACTGGGTTATTTAAATGACTAAATAGAGCTAAACATATTAGGAACATAAATACTTTAACACGCAGAAGCACAGAAAGAACCTGAAAAAGAAAAATCTGACGTGTACTTTTTGTGTACATGGATGGAGAAAGATTAAAAACTTATATGTTGCAGCCAGTGACAAAGGGGCATGTTGATAATGGTATCTTTTAATATTAAAGGTACAATATGTAAGACTTTTACAGTGAAATAATCACAAAACTGTTTACACTGCAAAAACTGATTTCTGAGAAAGTAAAGAAAACTCATTTTTCAACGTTTTATCTTATTTTTTAGTCTAAAATGTAAAAAAAAAATCTGTAGAAAAATTGCAATACTTAAAATAATAGCTTAAAAATGATCCAAATGTTCTTGTTTTGAGTAAAAAATCTGCCAATGAGGTAAGCTAAATTTGCTTGGCTAGAATTCCTAAAACTAGCAAAACAAAAAAATTAGAGTTTTTTTACTTTCTTACATGTCTCAATCATGTTGGAAGGAACAGATTTCCTTCTCAGCCAGCCTGGAGGCTTTGTCAATTTAAAAAAACTAAAGAGGAACGTAGTGTTTGTTTACAATCTGTGAGCCTGCAGGGTTGCCGAGTCTGCACAAGCTAACGCACAGCTGCCAACTCTCACGCATCAGAATGCCTTCACACACTCTAACGCCACACCCCCAAATTCTAATGGTGAAAAAGCACCCCTTCCACCCCCATATCCTCCCCTGGTCCCACGGAGGCGACACGAGCATGGCATGGCATACAGCAAAGGTTGGCAGCCCTGCTAATACTGCTGCGTTGGCATTTGTAATTCAACACCAGATGTCAATGCACAGAAGCGTTTTGTAAAGCCAGTAAACAGGAGCGACCCTGAAGTTATTTCTTGTATCCCTAAGAAGCCACAGCATCTTTTTGTTTTACTCTAATATCAGGTAAAGAAGACTAGAGGCTAATATTGAGCTAAGATTGCTAATTAGAAAAAAAACAGTTAACTCTAAAAATATCTCAAGCTATTTTTTTAACTACCAACAACTCGATATTACAGTGAAACGTCTACTACTTATAAACTTACTGTGTATGACTCGTCTTCACTCATCATCTAGGATCTTCTGGCGCTGAGCCTTAACTGGCAACCGCCATGAGACTCAGTGAGAAAGTCACTTGTGTGTTTTGAAAACGGGTTGCCTGTTTTGCATTTCTGGTTCTAAAACACATTTTTAATTTCTACCGACATTCATTTGAAAATTCTTCCCTTTGTTCGAACCAACAATTTTTTTAAATGACAAAAAACAATGTTTGGTCTAATTCTGAGATTAAACATGACAATAAAAGTGATCGAATTTTGCCTAGAGATAAAAGTGTGTTAAAACGATGAGTGTGTGTCCGTTGATTCAGAGTGTGTCCATGATGTAGTCTAACCCTGGCAAGGGAAGGAGGTCTGAGGTCTGAGTACCATGGAAACTGCCCATTGGGCCTCAGCGGGGGAGAACATCATGCACACACATGCTCTGTTTCTGTTGGACCAACAAACAGAAGCTCAATTATTTGTGGAAATGTTAAGAATTCCAGCAATGAAGCTTAGGAAATTGAATGTGAACCAAAAACTTCCTGAGCAGCGTCTCTGGTAGCTGAGCACGACGATAGACATAGACTCACTCAGCTGTAATTTGTCAACAATCTCTGTGACATGAAGTGGCGTGAAAATCGCCAGGGCGGAAACAGTTTCAGCCACGGAAAAACAAACTGTAAATCTAAAAAATTAAAAACCTCACGCTGGCCTTGAGCAAAACCATGCTCCCTTATTTATTCCTCCAAATGGAACTTGTAATTCCACCTTAAACTATAATGCAAATGTTCCAAAACCCACATGCACACAGACACCGGTGCAGTTTTGATTTTGTGTTGACAACTTCAGAAACACACAAATATGCATAAACTCAAACACACACACTGTGGCTAAAGAAGGGAATGCGGCAGACCTGGTGGTGTGATGCCATCCTGAGGATGCCAAGGAAGAAGTGAAGCGTGGCACTTGCCTTTGATGTGAATCCAGAGCATGAGCATGTAACAAACGTAGATACCAAATTACACCCTACCCCGCTTTGATCTCTATAACCCCATGCCTGCTTCTGCAGAGGTAATGGGATTGTGTGTGTGTGTGTGTGTGTGTGTGCGCGCGCGTGCATGCATGTGTGTGTGTGTGTCTTGTAGTTTTGCATCTTCATCTTTCAACAACAAAGTAAAATGTGTTTGCATATACACAAGTTTGCTTGCACATGTGCAAATAACAATATGACTGGGATGTGCGTGTGTGCGTGTTGTGAGTTGTTGGTGCTGCTGCATTACAGCGTCTGGTGTCGGGGAACCAAACACGGGCAGCGGCTTGTCCGCACCTGAAAACAACCCATGTTCCTGGAGACCTTCTGCTGAGTCTGTCTTGTCGTCACATAGTCTGCAGCGGCGGACTCCCCACTCTGCCTTCACAGCCAACGATGATCAGGTTGCGTCTTGGATTTCCCTCTGAACCAGCCTCTAATCTCATGACTGTCGAGCGTGAATGGAACCACTTCTCAGTTCTGTAAGGTCACCCCCTCACAGGAATTAGCACAACACATGTTTATGTGTCCCTCATTACCTAAGTGTGTCTGAGGTTTTGAAGCGCTGCAGTGAGTGACACGTTCAAAGTTGTGATTCAGATATTGTCACGTCGTTACGCTGTTCTAAAAAATGTTCGGTGGGTGTGTTTTAAAGACATGTTAGCTGCATTTCAGACTGAAACTCTTTGGCCAGAAGGAGATAAATCAGTGTTTTAATGAGCAGTCCTGTCGTTTTTTTTGCAACGGCTCCTCTGCTAGCAGCAGACACCCTTTGTGCAAAAAAAAAATTGATTTGCTTCAACCAAGCTTTGGGGAATTCATCTTTATTCATCAAATGTTCTCACAAAGTTGCCCCTTTATTCAAATGTAACAAAGAAAATGTCACAAAAATGAAATCCATTCAAGAATGCCTCACTACGAGCCACAATTTGTCACATAAACAATACAAAGTGTTATCACAGAATGATGTTTGGCACTCACGTGTAAAACAAAAGAAATGCATAAAATGCAACATCACTTAAAGAACATGAGCTTTTATAAAGCCTGCGGTGATTATTGTGCAGATTATGGGATGGTAACATTTCTAGGTTGACGTCGGTGTTTCCTTTGAGTTATGCACCAAATCTCATCTGGCTCCTCCAGCCTCCTGTCCATCTTACTATCATACGTAGAAGATAAAGTTTCAGAACTTTCTCTGTCAGTTCAGTTGTTGTTATTTAGAGAACTGGTGCAGAAAATGAATCAAAGTAGGATAAACACAGAGCTAAAGTGCAGTTATGCTCTTTTATAACTAAATTATTAAGCTTGAGCAGTCAAGAGCAGAAACACCGTTAATAAAAGTCTCATTAATGACTTGAGTTAATGTGCATCCTCACTGTTTATAACATTTTTTATAAGATTTGATCTGACTGATTGCATAAATGCTGGGTAATACCCATATCTCTAACAATTGAGTTCTCAAGTAGGTAAGTCCATGTCCTAATGGTAGAATGGCACTGAGGAGCCCTGAGGTAACTGAACACTGAGTGAGAGCTGACTGTAGGATGCTAAAAATGAGTCTCCAAAACCCCTAAAACATTTTCACTTTGACCTACTGCAGCCTCCTGCTACCGTTGATCTGAAAATGCATGCCCTCTACAATCAGAAACTCCACAACTTTACCGTGCAAAGAGGGAACCTTTGTTCTCTAAGAGAAACATCAAAGTTAGCCAAGACCAGGACTTCTGGAATAGCGTTCTTTGAACAGATGTGTCTGCCTAACTTGGACACCAGAACAGAGGACACGTTTGCTGTAGACCACGACAGCATTCCAGGAAAAGCAGCTCGCACCAGCTGTGAAGCATGGAGGTGGAAATGTCATGGTTTGGGGATACTTTGCAGCATCAGGACCTGACCAGCTCACGTCTGACTCCACCGTGATATCTACCATATCAGACAATTAACGCTTAGGCAGAACTGGATCTCTTAGCATGACAACAACCCAGATATCCACTAGTAAACCCTCCAAAAGTGACTATGAAATGGCACAGTAGCTAACAATTATGGGCACTGTGTTAAGTAAGAGGATGCTACAGACATCTGCAAATGTTTCTTTACAATAGTTAACAAATTGTGATCGATATGATGCAACTGGTTGGTAAAGTTTACAAAGTATTAGTCAGAATTCAGCTGCATCAAGTGTCTGAAAAACCAGTGACTTTAATAAACAACAAGCATAAATGTGCTGCTGCCTGAGTCTTTTATTGTGCTAAAGGAAAACTAAATATCCATGAAGTAACAGCTTGTGAAAACTAAACAAGAATACGAACATAAACAGTCTGTCTGTGGGCTTTTGGGTGTTTATTCTCGTGTGTAAACTGTGTGTGTGTGCGCGTGCGTGCGTGCGTGCGTGCGTGTGTGTGTGTGTGTGTGTGTGTGAGACAGTTTGTCTCTGCATTTATGGTTGATGACTAATCGAATGCTTGTAAATACCTGCTCAACAGGAGGTGAGGAGGACGAATGCACTTTGTTGGTGTTTGGTGGCACCTAGTGGTGAACGTGAGCAACTGCGGCTTCATCTTCAGCTTCTGCATGTGATCCAACTCTTTCAGGACAACAAATAAAGGCTTCAGTGGTATTTGAATGACACTTCAATCATATAAGATGATATTACTGCGAGCTCTGAAAAGTCACAGAGCCAAAATCACTATGCAGCTTGTTTACAAACGTATGTAAACAGTCTGCCAAGATGGCGGAGTGATGTCAAGGAAACTCTGGGACCTACAATCTAACCAGGAAGAGAGGAGCAAAGCTTCCATCTGGATTCAAAAACTTTGGATTTTCCTTAGCTTAGTGTCTGATATTTACTTCTATTTGGCCTGTTTCTCATTTATCAGGTTCAGAAATAAAGGCAAAAATAATTTAAAAGATGGCACTTAGAATGATGATATGAGTGAACTTTTCAAGTATTAAAACTTCCAGCTGCACATGCTGGACAGATGTCGCTCACAAAATGATGCACATCTTGGATTTCCACACATTCTCGTGTCCATTCAGTTCAGGGTCGCTCAGCTCATCAAACACCCCGCTGTCGATGATTTCCTTCTGCCACCGGATGGAGACGGCACCCGTGCTGAATTCCTTGAAGAATTTCTCATCTTTGGTATCAAGTTTGATGTACTTGATCTCCGAGTTGTCCCGAAGCTCGTCGATGTCCTTGGCGTAGACCACATTAGGCTTTGGCACCCAGGGCGGCTCCACCAGCCCTGCCTCAAGTCGGAGGAAGTTGATGTTTTTAAAGAAAGAGTGGTTTCGTAGATCATCCCCCTTACTGTTGAAAAATGTGCATAATTGGAGACTTTTAGCAGAATTGAGAGCATGAAGAAAAGGAAAAACAATCAGAAACCCGTTTTCTTACCGACACCCGAGGCGATGCACGACCTTCTTCTTGAGCAGGTGGATGATAATATCCTTTGCTGGAGGATCAAAGCGCTTGTCTTCAAATCTGCACTCGTCCTCCAGCGTGCGACGAGTCACCTCAGCACTCTGCACCCTCTCCCTGAAGTCTTTAAAGGGCAGTCGAGCAGCAACCATCTCATAGATGCTGCAGCCCAGAGCCCACCAGTCCACAGAGGTGCGGTAGTACTCCTGCCTCAGGAGCTCCGGAGCCATGTAGCCGGTTGTACCAGCCTGCAGCGCAGAGAAATCACAAATAGTCACCTGTATGCAACATCAGCTCTTAATCACCTGACCCTTTTCTAATGACAAGACAGGCAAAAGCCACACCTGTCTCTGGTAAAGATTAGTCAGCTAATGCTTACAATCTGGTCTCTCCACGATACATTTCTCAGTCAGTGCAATGACCAGCTGAGTATAAGGTCAGGCACCTTTTAATGGGATTACTTTGGGTTTCACAAGGTCATGCTCTCAGCGCTCGCTGCTACAGGAGCCATTAGATCTATTCCTGGTAAGCTACTTGCTATGGCAAGCCTACAGAGCATCGGCATTAAAGGAGGAGGAATCCATGGAGGTTTGCAACAAGCTTTGACAGTGCGGGTCACTTTACGAACTCTTTGGCAGATGGTTTTCCCATTCGGTAGCTCCACAGCCAGCCCGAGGTCTGACAGTCGACACTGGCCTTTCCCATCCAGCAGGACGTTCTCAGGCTTCATGTCGCGGTACACGATGTCCATGGAGTGCAGGTGGCAGATGCCGGTTAGTATTTGTGCTGTGTAGTAAACCACGCGCTCCATTTGGATGCCTCTCTTCCCTAACTCGTAGATATGAAACCTGAGGTCGCCTCCAGACATCAGGTTCATGACCAGACACAGGTGGGACTTGCTTTCGTAAGCGTAGGCCAGGTTCACGATGAAGAGGCTGTTGACTTTTTCCAGGATCTGCTTCTCCAGCAGGGCCAGCCTCTCGCCACTTTTCTTCTTCAGCCGCTTCTTCTCCAGCTTCTTGCAGGCATACATGTGGCCTGTGTGTTTCACCTGGACAGCACACACCTGCCAGAGAGGCCAATATTACTACAGAGTTTATAAAACCTTCAGAACTAGCTCTGGTTAAGATTGTCTACTTGCTTGCACAGGGGTTTTTGGTACCTACCTCACCAAAGCCGCCCCTTCCCAGAGTCCTGAACTCATAAAAATATTTGTCAGTGATCTTTTGCTTCTCGCACTCCTTCCACTGCAGAAACCTGTAAAAGTGTGGGCTTTTGAGGTATCCCAAGAAAGGTTTGCCTTTCAAGAAATCTCTTGTTGCTTCTCTTAGCTGCTCCATGGTTGCTTCATCAAAGTTTTTGTCTGATAAAGCCTTGCATCTTTCAGTGTTCTCTCCCCTCAGGTAGGAGAGGAAGGTCTGAGACTGGGGTTGGCAAAACTTGGAGAGGATTCTCTGCTTGGCGTTTTCTTTGGTGACATCCTCAGCAAAGCTCCAGTCGCTCAGCTCCTCTAGGAACTCAGCGGCAGCCACAGACTGAGGGCCGGACGCCAGCAGGAACTGCTGGAACAGCCTTCTGCCAATCGGCTGTTGCTCACACAGTGACTCGTACGTCTTCTCCACCTCTTCCCAGGGAGCGGAGGACTTCTTCAGCTTAGGCAGCGTCAGGGACACTCTGTGCATTCTCAGCTCAGTGAGATCGCTCTGCTGAGCCCTCAGATACGCTGTGTTGGCCACCAACCTGTCCAGTCCCACCAGGTCAACCATACTGGATGGATCCGGTGGTAAACTGGTAGGCAGCCGATGCACTAAGAACACTTGAATTCATCCCTTGAGCTGCAGAAGTGAGCACCTCGTGCACCCACATCCTGGACACTCCTCATCTCTTCCACGGCGCTGACTGAGCCTTGGGGATTTGTTAGTAGCTAAGTGCCTTTGCACGTTTGTGGGGAAAGCAACTTAACGTGGTTTGTACCTAAGAGGATTTAGACCAGGCTATTCTGAGGAGACACAAAGTGCATGTGTGCAGAATTTGAATGGTTCCTCCAACCTGATAAGTGGGCAGGTCCTATCTTTAACAGTGTTTTTTGGGGTGAAAATTAAATTAGGAATAAAGTAGAAATGAAAAAAGGACAATAAGTCACTAAATTGACTCATAAATATGCTTTTACTGACTATTGCACCAACATGCACACATTCCATTAAAAAGGGCTGAAACCAGATGGTAATGCATCAAACCACAACTTTATCTAACCATAATGATCTTTTCTTACCAGCTATAACAATAACAGTGTTAGGAGGTTCATTTGGATCTAACTTCATCCACTATTAAAGAAAAATTCAGTTTTTCAGTATAAAACAACTTTTTGTTCATAATCGTTCAACTTTTTTCTTTTAAAAACACAGATTGTTTTTAAAAAGAAACAAAGTTGAACCATTAAGTAAAACATACACAGCATGAACGTACGGAAGATGAATTTGTCCTTCAAGTTACAGAAGGTTGAAGCAGCCTTCCAGTCATTAGCCTCATGTCTAAGTCAATTGCCCTGGTAATTATGTGCCCTTTAATATTTCCAAAAGGACAAAAAGAAAGCTTAAGATTTTTTTAAAGCTTCATTAAAATAAGGAGGCTAAATATTCTCTTCCAAATGGCTAAAAAGAACAAAAATGTAGTACCAGCTTTCAGACACTGGAGGGCAGCAACTCCCCATCTTTCCATCTTGTCTAAAGCTCCGGTGGCCTAGTGGTAGTGTCCGCCCCGGGACTGGGAGATCAGGGTTTGATTCCCAGTCGGGTCATACCAAAGACTTTGAAAAAATGGGACCCAATGCCTCCTCGCTTGACACTCAGCACTAAGGGGTTGGATTGGGGGGTTAAACCACCAAATAGTTCCCGAGCGCAGCCACAGCTGCAGCGCTCACTGCTCCCCACCATGGGGATGGGTCAAATGCGGAGATGTAATTTCACCATTGTGTGATGAATACTTGGGACTTCAACTTTAAATGCTGTTGGAAACCAGAGTGTTGTTCTGTTTTTTGCCAGCGGAGGGCGCCAATTCCCTGTTCTTTCTTTCAAGGCAACAAAAGTGTTTGGAGGAATTAAGAGGACGTGTTTCTATTAAGTCTTTTGACTTTATAAATCCAGTTCCTTCTTCTCCTTAATATGAAAATGATATCTGACTCCAACATTATTTTTTTTTAAGATTTTTCTATGGAACAATAAGTTTGATGAAAAATCTGACAGTGTTTAAACTACACTGCCTGGCCAAAAAAAAGTCGTCTCCTGTATATAACTAAGCAAATCGGTACGAACCTCCTATTAAATAATTACTGCATTGTTCAGTCAGCAATAAGTTATTTAGGTCATGGACAGCTCCTCCAGAGGTAGACTGAGACATCCCAGATGCAAAACTGAGCGCTATCGCAGATCTTTCATCCCCTCTGCTGTAAGAGTGTATAACTCCTCAGTTTAAGCTGTGCTGGTATCATCCTGATACACAATAACACCAATGCAATATTCATGTGTTCTATAATTGTGCAATACCGGATTCAGATTGTTGTCTGTGTCTCTTACAGTATGCTGCATAGTGTTGGTACCAAGTTTGTTTTCATCTTATTTGTGTTTTTTTTTTAGTGATCTAGGATTTAATAGTAGATTACTGCCTATGTGTATATACATGTATCCTTGTTTTTTTATCTTCTTCTAATTACCTTTTGAGTGATGGTGCTGCTGTGACAAGTGAATTTCCCCACTGTGGGATCAATAAAGTCTATTCTATTCTATTCTAACCCCAACTGGTGCAATGAGTTGCTTCTCATTTCTAAAAAAAACCATGTGGAAAGACACATCTGGTGGTCGTGGAAAAGTGGGTTCAGAACTGTCCAACGCATTATTAAAAACTGGTGTGATGAGTCCAGATGGACCCTGTTCCAGAGTGATGGGTGCATCAGGGTAAGAAGAGAGGCAGATGAAGTGATGCACCCATCATGCCTAGTGCCTACTGTACAAGCCTGTGGGGCAGTGCTATGATCTGGGGTTGCTGCAGTTGGTCAGGTCTAGGTTCAACAGGATGTGCTCCAAGAATGAGTTCAGCTGACTACCTGAATATCCTGAATGACCAGGTTATTCCATCAATGGATTTGTTCTTCCCTGATGGCACGGCCATATTCCAAGATGACAATGCCAGGATTCATCTGGCTCAAATAATGAAAGAGTGGTTCAGGGAGCATGAGACATCATTTTCACACATGGATTGGCCACCACAGAGTCCAGACCTTAACCCCATTGAGGATCTTTGGGATGTGCTGGAGAAGGCTTTGTGCAGCGGTCAGACTCTACCATCATCAATGCAAGATCTTGGTGAAACATTAATGCAACACTGGATGGAAATAAATCTGGTGACGTTGCAGAAGCTTATTGAAACAACGCCACATTGAATGTGTGTCGTAATCAAAGCTAAAGGCGGTCCAACAAAATATTAGAGTGTGACCTTTTTGTGGGTGGTGGCTGTTTTTTGTCCAGGCAGTGTATTTACTGCAATTTTGCTTTTTGACGTTAAACCCAGAATGGCAGCTTTACATGCAATCAGACTCACGGTAGTCATTACAAGGTTATGCACTTGCATCGATGTTATTTGTTGTTTGTGCTCCACACATCTGGTTACTGTATTATCATGCAACATTTGATTGAAAAGATGGTTATGCTACGTTCAGATAGTTTTTATTTCCATCATAAAAGTAATTGCCATTTTAAAAGTTATTTTTATTTACTCAGATCCTTTTTGATACTGAAATAAACATTTAGGTGTGTTTTATGGATTTGAATTAATGTAAGACTAAATGTTTTAGGGCCTAATTTTGGTGCTTCCATGATGATCTCACCGATCCCTGCAGACCTAGTAGTATACATCTACATGTATCATTTCCCACACTAATACCTAGTCAAAAGAAACACATTTTTTTATCACAGCTATTCACAAATCTTTTATTTTTATAAAGAAACTACAGATTCAAGATGTGCCAAAAACCACACAAAGCTAACACACACTTCAACACATTTCACTTGTCTCTTCTCAGCTCCTGATCCCTTCAGCGACCAATCTGTGCAGCTTTAACCTTGTTGGTTTTCCTCCTTTGACACCAGGAAACATGCAATCAGAAGTAAGAGGACAGCACAGGACGTAGCCGGGATCACTGATCGTTTCCTCTCACCACCTTCATGTGCACACGCGTACAGTCCACATGGATGTGCAGCTCATTTGCCGATTCTCTGAACCACCCAGTCCTGCTGACAGAGCGGACAGCGGTTGTTCTGCTTCACCCAAAGCGACATGCAGCAGTTATGAAAGGAGTGGTTGCACTCTCCCCACACAACTGAAAGACAGGGAAAACACACCAGTGACTAAAACAGTGTTATGATCCATCATGTATTTATGCACAGTATTGTCCAGGAAACCTAAAGCTTTCTTATAAACAGCCTCTCTTGGACATAGTGCTCAATGAAAGTGACAGATGATCATGTCTGTGCAGCAGTAATGCGTGGTTTATTAGTCTGATGTTAGAAGTGGGTGTGTGTTTGTGTTTGCATGCTGCAGTGAAGGGTTTGCAGTATTAATTAGATTCTGCAGGAACATACAAATATGTTTTAATATAGTAGCTCTTAAAAAATGCTGTAGCTCCTATGGGACCAATATAAACGTGTACATGTTCTGCTTTTGCACCTCATTTAAACATGTCACTTTAAAATGGTGACTTTTAAAAAACACTTTACACTTTAAACATTTTAGCATGAATTTCGCCAGATTATATAGCCATACCTCACTGCTTTAGCAGGTTTGGTTTCAGATACATTCATTAGCTAACGCTAGCTGGGTGACTTGTTTACTGTTTGTGTCTCTCCCTAAATAATAAATAACACATGATGACGTGTCTTACCAACACAGTCCTCTTGTTTATTTTCCGCCTGACATCGGAGACATGCGTCTGCAAAACGTCAAGAAAACTCCGTTACAAGCTTTTAGTTGTATTACTAGCCAGATTAGCGTCACCAGTTGTCCTCCTCGGACTCACCCATAACTTGTACGCGACAAATGGCACAAGTGTCGCACTCAACGTCCCAGCTCCACATAGCCACAGCATTCCACTTCTTCAGGGAAAACATCTTGTCGCCACCCGACTTGGAGCTCGAAGAGGTGCTGTGAGAGAGGACTAAGCCCGGCTCGTCACCGTCGTCCATCTCTGCCCACCGTTAGCTTAGCTAAGCTAAACAAAATGGAAACGACGCTAGTGCTAATGCTAATCGAGATAGCGTGCTAATATATTTGGACAGCAGAGGGCGCTGTTTATCAACTTCAGGTTTCTGAAACGTTCAGATTATAACACCAAGAGGCTAAAAATCATACAGGGGCAATAAGAATGAATGAATGAATGAACGAACGAATGAATGAATGAATGAATGAATGAATGAATGAATGAATGAATGAATGAATGGACATATGTTTGTGACGTGCAAAGCAATGACTTGATTGCATTATTTACACATTTAAAAAGACATTTTTAATCTTGAATCACTGCATAACAATCTTACATGACAAAACAAAACCCTAAAACATAAGAAAGACATTATTTAAAAGTCTATTATGAATGTGAAATTACAAAAAGAACAAAATATGTTGCTGACAGAGGGGTTAGTTTGTTTCCACAAATTGAAATCCTACCAGCAACTCTATTTTTTGTACAGGATAACATGTTATGTGGTACAAGAATAACCTAAGTGAATACAAAATGCATTTTTCAAATGATGATTTTAATTTATCAATGGAAAAAATCTATCCTAATCAATTCAGCCCTAAACAAGTCATTGCAAAAATCAGATGCTGAAAGGTCTTGGAAACAAATCAGGAGAAAAAAGTCTCATTTTTACTACTGTCCCTGAATGCATCAAAGATCTGAGCTCTCCAGCTCTGTGTGCAGACCTTTCCCTCCCTGTTGCTTCTGTCATCCAGGAAACAGAAGGCTTTAAAAAGTTTAACTTGAGCTGAAACCAGTTGATTTCAGCGGGGAAAAATCCACCAGGAGTATAGAACCATTTTCATGACAGCGATAATCCATAGAAAAGAAGAAAGAAGACCAAGAGGTAACAGAAATAATTGGTTTTACTTGAATTTCTGTTTAATTATGCTGAATTCCACGTTTTTAGGCTAAGTGATTAATTTGTTCAAATGTAATGTGAAAAAGTGACTAGAAAGAGATTTACTTTTATTATTATATACTTTGTTTTAATTTGTTATCCAGGTTTTTTGGCAACTTTTAACCAACTGAGTCTAAGTTGTGTTTATCTAAACCACAATCGTGCCATTTAAAATGATTTTAACCAAACTCATCAGTTTTAAAAAAGATGTAGGCAAATTTTAAATATTATATTTTATCACAATTAATACAGTTATTGACATTGATCACATGATTGAATCATTAATGTTTATTCTAATGTCCACTGTTATATTTTTTCCCTGAATTGTTCACACAAACGTGTTAAATGCTCTGCAACATTTACTTAGAATAGAATAATCTCTATATTTTTATTCAACAAGTAAAACCTGCTGGTATAAGGAAGTTGAAGTTTGCATTTTTTATTTGCTGTGCCGTGCTACACCTGCTATATGCTTAAAACATTTGTGCAAAAACACAATATAAGCCTTCTCAGTAATTCTGTTACCCAAAACAGCAAATCAAACGTCTCTTATACTTTCTAACCACCCGTTCTAGCATGCTTCCATTTAGGTTTTTTTTGAACCAGCCTTCTTCTGTGGTTTGTAGATGTTTTATCGAAAGCACAGGAGTACATTTTTACATCCACCGGTGCATCTCTTTGGGCTGCAGTGTTTTTATTGGGTGCACTAATCAAACAGTCATCTTCTCTAAATCAAAATTTGGCACATATATGAAGAAATGTGAGAATTAACCACATGTTTGGCAGGATCTGCCTTCTTGATGCACACATTTAAAGTAATTTGTTGTATTCCACAACAATTTGCAGGTAATTACACGCTTGAGTGATGGAATGTGACATTCTGAGTCTGTTCCAGTGATCACATAACCTCCATGAAGATGTAAATGATAGTTTTACTGCATTAAAACAATGAGATAATTGGTTCCAGTTGCTGGATTTTTTTTCTTCTTCTTTGAATAAGAGAGAAAACAAATTCCAAAGTCTGTTTCAACATTTTATGATGCAATCAAAGATGCTTCCAGATGTGGTGCAAAGAGGATAATTAATGAGACAGATTCATGGAAAGAACATCACAAGTTATCTTTTAGCAAAATGAAGATTTCAGCATTACAACAAAGCTATGAGTGTCTCCTACACACACACACACACACACACACATGCACGCACACACCAGGAAGGTGTGTACTAATGATGTTAAAGGTGTTCATAGGTAGATTATCTGTTCATGTTTGGGATGATGCTCATCTGTTGATCCTAAAGTGTCCACTGAAGAAAAACATTTTTGAGAACTTAATCTTATGATGATGATGATCATGATGATGCATAAACTCTTTTCCAGAGAACATTTGAAGAACAAATATATATTTTATTATAGGGCAGTAAAACAAAAACGATGTCATTGTTTCCATGCAGGGTCAGCTAGTTTCAGTCAGACTCAACTGAACAAACCGAATGTTCTTATTTACTTGAGATTACGAGCAGAGATAAAGCAAAACACACGTAGCTGGTGGTGATCTGAATCAGTTAATTTATGTTTGGCTGCATGTTTGGATAAAATAAACCACATCAGCACAAAAACAGTATAGCTGCTGTCCGGCACGGTGGTGGAGGGGTGATGGTTTGGGTATAAACTCCTTTTAGTCTTGGGTCAAATGTGTTTGAAAAACATTTGCGGCCACTGAATTTAATAAACTGTGTTGTAAAAGTGGACTAAAGTATTCTAAAAACGAATTAAACTTAAACCAACACTACACAGTTTCCCGCTTCTCCCACTTTCTGGTTGAAAGCGGAATTAAAACTTTCATAAACAACCCTGCTGCAGCCTGCTGTAGCTAGTGCTAACAATGAGCTAATGCTAACATGAGCCAGCTGATACTAAATAAGCCACAAAGTAAAAAGATCCACACACTGTTGGACAAAAAATATTACAAGTCCAGTAGCAACAAAGCCAGGTCACCATCAGTCCATGATTTTGTAGCCTCCTTCAGCTCCCCCAAAAAGAGTTGGCCATGCCGATGTTCACTTTGGTTTTAGCTCTTTGCTTCACCTCCAAAGACATTACTCTCTTCCTTTTACTGCCATATTGCCAACAAAATAAGCAAAATTCTTCATTTTTTTCTTCTTGTACTTTTTATTGATGCTAGCAAACTGAAAAAGCTAACTGCTAGCCTTAGCTATTGGCAGAGTAAACAGCTAACAGCCATAAAGCAGGTAGAGAGCTCTCCCTAGGGCACCTACCCGCCCCACAAAAGGTTAAGTGCAGTTTCTGGTCGGCAGAGGGCTGCAGAGTGCTGTCCAATCTGAAGTTGGTAAAGATTCTACCTCAAGAATCATCAAAACCTACTTTGAAAGCAATAGCTCAAACGGGTAAAAACGCTTTAGTGTTGACTCGATTTTTCTGGACCTGCATCCTGACAGTTTATTTGATCTTATGATTCTGTGAGCTGGTCTTTGACCCTGGTATGGACCAGTTATTGTTAATTATATTTGCATTATGTTAACTTTAATACAAACATAAAAGCAACAGCACACGACTGAAACTGCTTTCTTTTTCTGTTGCAGACGTGATGTTCCTGGTCCGGAGAGCGGTGTGGCTGGTACTGAGCATGCTCACTCTGTCTGTGCTGCTGGTGGTCTTGGGCGCCTACACAACGACCCGCACAGAGAGTCTGACTGTGTCCGGCTACGCCTCTGGACTTATAGTGAGACATTTAACAACATGGACACTGAGATGAGAAATTGACCTGATAAGTGGGAAAATGGGATGTTTTTAACGATGCAGCATCCATCAGGAAGTTCTAAAACATCTCCAGCATGTGGTGTTCATTTGGCAAAAGTCTAAAATGTTCTCATTTCACTTCTGCAGATGGGAGTCATGTTCTCTAAAACATGTAGATGAGCCTGTAGCTGTACACCTTCATCACGCTGTCAGCATCCTTCACATAAAACACACTCCAAGTTTCCTATCTGGACCACACAGACAGTTCTCATCCCTAAATCTTAGGATGAAAGTATTTATCTGGGACTAGATCCAAACGAGAGAAAGGAACAGTCTTATTTCCATTAATATTAGTCAGATGTGTTTATTTTATTGAATACTTTATTCAGGATTTGATTGTGTCCTCTGCAGCTGACGCTCGGCTCTTTCCTGGGACTTTTGGGACTTCTGCTGGAGGACAACCGAAAGCAGCTGGTACTGTAAATCCCTCTCCACTCTCATGTTGTCTGACATGTTTTCGCTCATGCACAGAGCTGAGTGATTTAGCTCTACTGAAAACATTTAGTAATGTTTTTTCCCAGTAGCTCAGTGGGAAGCAGCCACACACGGACTTTAGAGTGGGTTTTCCACATTTTTGTGGCCTGGAAGAGGAGGGCTGGAGTCACTCAGCTGGTTGATATTTATGCCTCTTGCTCCCACACTTCTTATAGGATTCTTTATGTTAGCCAGCCTTTTGTGTCTTAATAGCGTTTTATTCAGCTGGTGTGACATTTGTGAGCAAGTTTCCAAAATGCCTCAAAACATTTGAAGCAAATTTCCGTGCACGAGTCTCAGGGCCTCTAGACTAAACATCTGTATCCAGGTCATGGTAATCCTAGGCCAGGGTAAAGTTATCAGGGGCCCTTGTGGAAGGTCCAAAGAGCCGTTTGTGGCTCCAGACAGATTCATTTCTTTAGATTATGCAGAGTTGAGCCTAAATACTGTAATAAAGTGTAGTTTGACTTTGCAAAGTTAATCCTCACATCTCCTGCAGCCTCTTTAGAGATGTTGTACAGAAACTGGTTTCCAGTTGCGGTTTGTGAGAACAGAGGAGAGCGGAGTCGTGACCCTCTCTGATCCTCCCCAGGCTGGTCTGGAGCCCACCGTGAAACCAAACAGTGTTCAAATGTAAAACAAACTGGGCTTGATTCTGACTGAGAGGGCAAATAAAATAAAGAGACACAAAATCCTTCAGAAGGTTTGTTCTGTGATGAAACCGAATAAAACAAGCAGGCGTCCTTTTGGAGAGGAACCAGGGTGTTGGTGTTAAGAAAACATTCCAGAGACCCAAACTTCAGGTGATGTTTTCTTTTCATGTTTGGAAATCAGAGATTAAACCTAGATGTACGTTTGAATCTAAATCTTTGCCTCGTAAAAGGAAAACGTTACAGTTTCAGCAACGTTTGGCCAGTTCATGTTTTACAATCTAACGCTGATGGAATTGTGTTTGCTGGCTTTAACGTTGTATTATCTTTATTCTTAAAAGTGCATCATAAAAAAGATAAGANCAGGGTGTTGGTGTTAAGAAAACATTCCAGAGACCCAAACTTCAGGTGATGTTTTCTTTTCATGTTTGGAAATCAGAGATTAAACCTAGATGTACGTTTGAATCTAAATCTTTGCCTCGTAAAAGGAAAACGTTACAGTTTCAGCAACGTTTGGCCAGTTCATGTTTTACAATCTAACGCTGATGGAATTGTGTTTGCTGGCTTTAACGTATTATCTTTATTCTTAAAAGTGCATCATAAAAAAAACAACATTCTAGTTTCTTCTGACTGCCAAAAACTGTTAAACCTCACTAGGAAATGAAATATCTGTTTTGATTTGTTTGCTCTCTAAACCCACAGTGCAAAACTTAAAAATAAATAAATAAATGAACTAATTAATATAAAAATACCTGCAATCATTTCATAGCAACACTACTTATATTGATTTCAATAGTTCAAGAATTGTAAGAAATTGTAACAAATATAGAAATCACAATACAAGCACGGACCGTTGTGAGAGAACTGCAGGTTTAAGAGAGAATTATAAATCAGATTATTTTTTTAGGTGCGTTCCATTCATTGTGAGGTTTGTTGTGTTTAGCTCGAGCTTTATCAGATATGCCGTTATCAGAGGAGTGTTACACATGCTGAAGCTGGTTAACTTGTCTTTCTGCACAGCCTGTTTGGCTTTAATATGAGGAGCCTCTCTTCTTTCATCCAATCAACAAACTCACCTGAAACCTGTAGTTTATTTAGTATGAACCCACATGAATTAATATATTGGTGTAATGTTGCAAATTCCATTAAGTGTTGGTAGTAATTTCTACTTCACAGGATATTTCATGAGTAACATTTACAGACACTTATTTATAGTCTTGAATAAGTCACATATTTTCATCTATGTCAGTTTCTTTTCTTTGGAAATTGAAGGGTAGAACCACTTATATAGAGCATTACCTGCAGCTTTCTCAGCTTTTATTGTGGCTGTGTGAGGTTGGGAGAGAACAGAATGTCACTTGTTGCAACTGAAAAATTACCCTACTCTAAAATCACAAAACAAAATCTGAACTAAACCTGAACAACGTCCCTGACCTAACGAAACCCTCCTATTGGTCGCTTCTCCTCCAGCTGATGGCTGCCATCGTTTTCCTCAGCATCGGGATCGTCACCTCCTTTCTGTGCCTGATGATCGACGGCGTCTGCATCGCCCTGAATATGGTGAGAAAAGAAGAACATAGAGGCCTCAGACAATTTGTTAAATATTTTCCTTTAAAAAATATGATGAAGGTGAAGCTGAGGAAGGTATGAAACAACACAGCTAACGTTTACCAGCCTTGGAACACACAACCCAAATGCAAGGCTGGATTATCCAACGGACGTTAATCCGGCATACAAGCACGCGTCAAAATTGACAAATTTATCCATGAGAAAGAATCCCTAAGATATAAACTGATGCTTTTTCAAACTTTGTAGTAGCATCCCGGTGTTAATGTTGGAGTTAAGAATAAAAACTCTTTTATGTTGGGTCCAAGTCCTCAGAAAAGGTACAATAAGTAAGAATTCGACAATGAAATAATCACAAAACAGTCTAATGTCTCAATCACGTTGGAAGGAAGGTTACGTTGAAACAGACTTCATTCTAAGCCGGCTGGGGGGTTTGTTTGTGCCAAGCTAACGCTGCAGCACCAGCATTAATAATTTGACACCGGCAGGCAAAAAGCTCCAGAGTTGTTAAAAGAACCGAAGCCAGTAAACAGGAGCGACCCAGAAGTTATTTCTTGTACCCCTAAGAAGCCACGACATCCTCTAATATCGGGTGAAGCAGGCAGAGGCTAACATTGAGCTAACAATGCTAACAGTGCAAATAGTTGTCTTTAAAAATATTTCAAGCTACTTTTTCAATCGTGGCGTTTTACTTCCTTTAATGAGTCCTTTAGAACTTTAACATCAAGCTAACAGTAAGACAAACACATTTCCTTCAATCCCAGACCATAATAAGGGTATTAAGTGCTCCCAACTTTTAACATTTTGTTTAGAAAAATGGGCTGCAGTAACCAAATCTGACCACAGGATGTCCTTACTATTTCGTAATGCACCTTTAAAAATATGAATGAATAAATGATGTGAGTCCCTAAGTGTAAATGATAATAATAAAAACAGAATGAACTGATGTGTCAAACTTCTCCAAAAGTACAGCTATGCTGGGTCTCTTTAGGATCTGCTTTTTGAGCTCTGCAGGGCTCCACCATAGAAATCCACTCCACCAGTGGAAAGGAGAGTTTACTCCTGTAGCAGGTAAGACTGTAAAAGACTGCAAAAGTTTTCTTACCATGTCATTTTTATTTCCAGGATATGCGTCCTCTGAAAGCAGGAAGGTGTCAGTACTACAGCAGCGGTGGCAGCTACATCTATGAGAATTTCTACACCACCGTGAGTAAAGATGCAACCAGGGATTGATTTTAACCATCTGTCTGAACATAATTAAAACAAAAACATAGAACCAGTTAAATTAGTGTTTAATGCATTTTTCTGTTCCTGGCTTTTACTGTGTTGGTTTGTGCTGAAATTGCTGATTTCAGGCTCCGTGTTGGAGTCTGCAGGAGTCCTGCTCCGTGTCAGTGAGGAGTGGGACCTGTTTCTGCTGTGATCTGTACAACTGTGCCAAGTGAGACAGCTTATCATGACTCAGCAGACTAACGCTTTGTTGATGGTGTGAAATCCTGTCGAATGAATGGAACTTTTCTCTGTTCTGCAGTGGAGACTACCTCAACAAGTACTATGAGTTTGTTGGAGTACAAAGCTGTGAGGAAGTCTTCACGCTGTATATATTAATCTGGATTATTGCCTGCCTGAACCTCGTGGCGTTCTTCACAGGAACACTGACCACCGCAGTGCTGGGCAGCATCAAGAACCTGGTGAGAACTCCTGCTGCACTCGAACCGTCACATGGAAACTTACACTGTAAAAAAGAACACCTAGATTTTACAGCTGAGGCTGTCGAAACATAAAATTACGACTAGAATATTTCCTTCTTTAGTGGTTTTTGGATCCCATGTAAAACATTTTGATCCCTTTTTTGATTCAATGGCTTAAAACGCCAAATTAAGCTTGATTGTCTACTTTGGCAAAAATAAATAAAAACAAGAAAATACACACTATACAGTAACAACCTGGTCCAGATGTTAGTTTGTGGCAGAAATCCCCTGCTGGAGACTCCAGAATGTTTAATCTTCATTATCATGAAAGTTAAAATACTGCAGACAAATAAAATTAATGAGAATTTAAATTAAATTTTGCGTATAGGAATAAATGCATCATATTATGTGAATTTATGATTATTATTGTCTTTATTGATAGATCTGTGAGGCTGTTTTAAATTTTAGCTGCTTCCACACATCTTCACTTTTAGAACACCAAAGTTGCTCCTAATTTATGTCTGCTATCTTTGAGCGCTCAGGGATGGAGCTGATCAGCTAAAGGACCACACACTTCCCATCATCCTTCACTGCACGCTGTCCTCCTCAGCAAACCTCATCCCTCATCAGATTATCTGCAGCAACTGATGATTTTCACAACTCCTCTTATCTTTACATAAATCTCTTGTCTGTTTTTACTTTAGGAACTCAGTTGTTTATTTCCATTTATAATTAAACACTTGAATCCCTCATGTTTCATTTTCTCCCCCGTATTCTATAATTTACACATTTCTATAACAAATAAATGTTAAAATAACAATTATTTACATATTTTCCTCAATATAGAGGAGAAGCCTCACGACTGACCCAAATGACAGCAGGACATCTCCTTCAGCTCCTCTTCTGATGGACAATAACACACACACAGCTCAACAACTTCATTCGGTCAGTGTTTAGACAGCACACACACACATGCACGTATGCATGTTCATGCAGATACATACACATGCACGTATGCATGCATGCACACACACACATGCACGCACACACACACACATACACACACATGCAGGCACTTGCAACACATGCATGTATGCATACATGCAGACACATATGGAGACAATTTAGTCTTACCAGTTAACTGTGTGTGTGTGTGTGTGTGTGTGTGTGTGTGTGTGTGTGTGTGTGTGTGTGTGTGTGTGTGCACTGTGCATGCGTGTGCATGCACAGTGCACACACATGCATGTATGTACGCACACACATGCACGTATGCATACATGCATGCATGCACACACATATGGAGACAATTTAGTCTTACCAGTTAACTGTGTGTGTGTGTGTGTGCATGCACAGTGCACACACATGCATGTATGTACGCACACACATGCACGTATGCATACATGCATGCATGTACACACATAGAGACAATTTAGTCTTACCAGTTAACTGTGTGTGTGTGTGTGTTTGTGCGTGCATGTATGCACGCATGTGCAGAGACACATGCACGCATGCATGCATGCACACACACACACACACATACACACACACACACACACAGTTAACTGGTAAGACTAAATTGTCTCCATTTGTTTTTTTTGTCTCTGTGTGTTCCCCGTGATGGACTGGAGGCCTGTCCAGGGTGTCCCCCAGGCCCACGGTGGCTTTCAGCTATGCGGCCCAGCCAGGACCAGCTTGAACCAGGTTACATGGGCTCAGCCACATGGGGACCCAGCACCTGCATGAAACATCTAGTGCAGTGTGGATCGAGACCATCCCCAGGACACAGGACACCTGAATCCTGCTGAGCTCGGCAGAAATACTTTTAGCTAACGAGTTCAAATTTAAAGACATGGATTTTTTTTAATGTTCTGATTTAATGCAACTGGCTTTAAAGAGTGAACGGCACAAAATAGATTAGCTACAAAGATAATTACCATGGTAACCAAGATGTTTGCAAAATAAACAAAACCTTTACATTAGGAGCAAAAACAGCATCCACATTCATAATTTTCACTGAGTGAACAGGTCTCGACTTTGGCCATTAACAATTAAGAATATTTTATTTTTTAAAGGAAATCTGGCCTATAAGTCATATCTGATATAGACACTTTTGTAAAAGAACAAAAATTATTTTATTTAACATTAAATCACCTATATTTGCCTAAATTATTATATAACATCAGAAGTCCTTTTTTATTTCAACATCTAAATAAACATGATAAATTCTTAGTGAAAATGTGTTTATAAAGCATGAAACAGACCAAACTTGATTTTGTTTCTTTTGATTTTTAGTTTTTTGGTCTAAGATCTGTTTAGTTTTGTCTTTAAAAAGAAAGTTTTCCAGATGTGTTGTGATTTGGTCTGATGAAACCTAAAAATTTAACAACAAAGGAACCTTATGTTACTGTATTGTGAAAAACATCTCCATAACTGACTACTTTGTTAATGTTTATACACGCACGCACACACACACAAATACACACATCAAAATCTGAAAATTTCAGTTTTCTTGGGGGCGGAAGTGGAAATGCTATGCTGAATTGTTCATAAACAAAACCTTTGCAGGGCAAATGTCGCCATCTTGTGGTAATTCTGATGTTAAAAAAACCTACTTTCAAATTTTGATTATTTTTCCAATGTTTGGGTTCAAATTTAACTCAGTAAATATGTCTTAGCTTTGGCCATAAACAATCGCCATTGGTTAATTATTAAAAGATCGTTCTGACGTATAGTGAGTGCTGTCTGAAGACAATTTTCAAAAATACTTTTATCGTAACTGTAAACATGCTAACATCATGCTAAGGCTTCTTTTCTTCCTTCTCATCTTTGACCTCTGGAAGCTGTATCTGTTGGATGTCTGTCGCTCTCTAGTGGCAATTTATCATCATTACAACAAACTTTTCCAATTAAGGGCAGTGCTTCAAACTGACAGAGTGAGATAGGGATAAATGCATTGGCTTCAAGCTATTACACCCGAAACAAACACAGCCGCCTATTCAGACACCATCGTCTCCACTACTTAACGTTATTTAAGCAGCAATCCAGAGTTTTCCCCCATTCAGGAATTATGTATGATTTTTTTAGAAATCCGTAAAAGTGATTGTCTTATCATGTACTGTGACATAATGTATGCAATACGTCTTTTTTTTTGCTAAGCTCGCCCCTGCCAGAGGAAGACTGTCAACCTGTGAGTTCTGGACAATCCCAGAATGGCAGGTGTGCTCCAGGCCGTTGAACCCCCCCCCCCGTGCTAATGCATACGGCCAGACAAACTGACAAATTCCAGGGCTGAATTATCGTCCCAGTCTGCCCCTGACCCCCGTCCCGTAGAGCCCCATGTAGTTTAAATGGACTGCCGTTCAGCATTAACTATAGCGTTAGACATCTAAAGTGAAAGTGAGCTTTTGTTTAAAAAAATGGACTGCAGTACCCAAATTTGACCACTACGTCATTCCTACATATTGCACCTTTAAAGTGAGAGCCCTGAAGCGGTTAATTCTGGATGTTACTGAAAAATGCAAGAACAAATCTGCTGCAATCGCTCTCTGAGAGTGATTTTGGGCAAAGAAACAGCCACTCAAACAGGTAAAGCACTGGCAACGTGTTTATTCTGAACACACAAAGCGTGGACCATGAATGCAAATCAAACGTCTCATTAGTATAAAACAAGAAGACATTAAACTGAACCATACAGAAAAGACCTGGACGTGTGTAAATAATCGTTTTTGCAACAACTAAAATGAAAAAGCTTCTTGATCAAAGCAATAAATAAAACTTTAGATGAAGCCTTCAGGCGGCCTTCTGTAGTCTCCCTCTTTGTTCCAACACCTAAAGCTGATTGGAGGTAAGTGAGCTTGTTTTTAAAGTGAACATCTGGAAAACTTTTGGAAGATTTAATGAGCAGAATTCTACTCTGAAATCAATTTTTATTCCATTTGTCATCACAAAGTGCTTCAGAAGCTTACATCAGGGAGTCAGATGACATTTAGACTGGTGTTCATTTAAAGCAAATATAAATTTAAAATCCCTTTCAGTTGTGAGTTCATGTGTTTGCACATTTCTTATTTTATGGCGCAAACATGAAGAATGAAATAAACAAAATTCCCTTATTAAAATCACACGGGCAGATTTGATATAAAAAATGAAGCCGACAAGCGGCAACTGTTTTTTTTTGTGTTGTTAATGTTAATTACATAAATGCACTGCTAATTCCCAAATTAAATCAGTTTATTGTGGCAGAAATCCGATTCTAAGAAACTGCCTTCATTCTGGTAGGGTGATAAATTATTTTACGGTTGAGTTTTGGCTCATTTGGTCCCAGCCTGCATGTGAAAGGCGTCAGCTGCAGCTCAGCTGGACTTTAGGCGTCAGGAGGTGGAAAAAACAAAACAAATGTGATCTCAAATCAACGGTAAGAGACGAAAACTGTTTCAGAAACAGACTGAAATCATCAAGAAAGGCATGTTAGAAACACGATCCGACTTATGTGCACAAACAGATGTGGTTAACCCTGTTATCATTAGAAATGTCTGACAGATTCAAACTAATTCAAGTTTATTTTTCTTCATTGTTCAGATGCGTAGGACTGATCACACACAGAGGAGCGAAAATATGAGAATAAGAGTGAATCACACTGCTTTTAGCCAAAAATGAATGATCATTTCAGTCAACTGATGAATATTAAAACCCGTCACAATGTGAAATGTTTGCCGTAATAATTATTATTGAATTGTTTAGTATTCTGTTTGTTCTGGCAGTGAACGACTGAGTCAACAGCCGTGGAGGATTCTGATCGTGAGCATTAAAAACAAACAGCTGGAGCTGGGGAGTGCTGCTGGTGAGAAGAATGGGCGTGCATCATGAGTCTGGCTGATGTGATTGTCTGATCGGTTCTCTCTGCGGGTCTAGATGTGTGTGTGTGTGTGGGGCTCTCGGTAAAACAGCACACCGTACCGATACGATTCACGACCACAAAAAAAATACAACTCTTCACCACAGTCATGCTGTCAGGACTCCAGACGCAACGCATGCAAACTGCTGGCCCTAATTCAATAAAAGATAAAGATATGTTAGCAAAACCTTACACGCAAACCGAACATATATCATCTGTCTCCATTTTAAACAGTTTGTATACAAAATACATTTACACGTTTAGTCCAAGAGATTGCCTTTGGTCGAGAAAAATATCTTAATATTTACAGGCATTAAATGTTATTTTACAGGAATGAAACAAAAAACAACAAAAAACAAAAAAGTACTCGAGATCATGTAACTGATCAAAATGAGGAAAGCTGATACCAAGTATCTAATCATTTCCATTCGGACAGTTCCAAATATTTAAAGTGCGTCTGCATTTTTTTTTCCTCAGCATTAAATGTGAAAGAAACATCCATCAATAAGGCAGATTGGCACACGCACACACACGCACGCTCACACACACGCTCACACACACACACTTGTTCAGAAGGACACTAAAAGATTTAAGGGGCACGGCTAGATGATGGTCCTCCAGAATGATGACGAATAACCGATATGGGGACATCGTCGTCACAGCTGTTATTATAAACCAAGTGAATAATAATATTAATATTAACAATAAAATAATAGCAGCCTCTTCACACACCATCTAATGATGCTTCTGTCACACAGCTGTAAATAGAAAGGGACATCAATCGTGGGAGGAAACAATCAGTTAAAGAGTTCATTCATAGTGGATGAAACACATGTGGAGGTCACGTTGTTTATCATTCTCCTGGTCACAGAGCGGCCCTGTCTGACTGAGACACCTTCATGAGGACCACCGAGGTTCTCTGTGCTGCGCTGCCACCTGCTGGTGCGGCTGTTTCAGGCCACACCTGGCCACGCAGGTTAGGAGGTTTTCCCCACGATGGGGTTGTCACTGAATCAGAGTAGAGCAGAGGGACAAAAGGAATCATGAATGCACGATTCATCCACCTTGAACTTGTGTTTTAAGTGTCTGATAGTGGACTCACAGGCTTCCGTACTGTGCTGTGATGTTGTTCCTGCTGTTGTGCTGCCTCTGCAGCTCCTCCATGACGTTTCGGAGCTGTTTGAGCGTCTGGAACGTCTCTTTGGGTTCCTGAATGGTGAACTTGGAGTATTCCTCCTGCTCTCGCTGAGGGCCCTGGTACACCGCCATGCTGGCACACGCATCTATGGAGAGGACACACGTTACTGCACATCCTAAACTAATCTGAGCCATCACAAACAGTCAGACATGTGGAAAGTGTTAATGAAGTTTTGCATTTAGTGTGGTTTATATGTGAGATGAACTGCTACTTAAGCAACATCTAAAAAACTTGACTGATACTGACCCTCCATGTTCTGGAGCTTGGCTTCATTTGAGGAGAGGAGGGAGAAAATTCTCTCTGCTTCCCGGTCACAGTCTATGTCCAGCTGCAGGTTGGCCAGCATGGTGCTGCAGCAGGGGAAATATAAAACGTGGAGGAAAATGATAATTAAGAGACTGAAAAGCTTTGTAAGAAATGCATTTATTAAAGAACTTTCACTTAAAGGACCGCTTGGCTTGTTTTTAGCACCCCCTAGTGTTCGTTAGCAAAAGTGAAACATATCTCCTCGCTGTGTGTTTGTCTTTTTAACACCTTAATGTAACTGCTGAAATGTCTCCTCAGCCTTCATTAGTGTCTACAGGAGCGGTTCATCACTAAATCAAACAAATCAGCTGTGCTCATGATCTGAAACATGCTGGACGCAGACTGCAGCGCCAGGCATGTCAGCTCATTTTTGTAAGTCCAGCATGGAGCGGCCTGCCACTCTGAAGTTGCAAGTGCAGTATTCTGGCCACAGAGGGTGGTGGGAGTCTGAGTGACATTTCATTAACCCTGTAAAGGGTCATTTTAGCACATACTGGCTCAAGAAAATGATTTAAAAATATGAAAAAGTTGCATAGTATGTCTTTAAAAATAATCAGATTGCTACCTAGTTGTCTTATACCTGAAAATCTAAACAGGAGGTCAGATTTAAGAGCAGTTTCGTTACGTGTGATGGGTGATCTCTAGGGATGTTCTGATACCAGTTTTTTCCAAACCGATACGATACTTGGATCTGAGTACTCGCCGATACCGATTACCGATACTTCTACCACACATTGGAATACAGGTTTTATTTTCTTCTCTGCTTTCAACAGGAAAAGACGGTGAGTTATATAAAAATATATATATATATTAATAGAGATCACATTAGGTGAAAAATAACCATTTTCTGTGAAATCATTGCACCGTTTTCTACAAACAAAATGAACTAATTGGCACCATCTCCAGCTTTCATGAACATAACAATTATGAACCTATCGCAGTGTCCACATTTAAAACAAACATAAAACCATAGTCATCATGCAATAGTGTGGATTCTGAACTAAGCTTTTTTGGGAAACATGAGCGGCAGGTTCTTTTTGATGAAAATAATCATCTCTGCATTTTCAGGTGTGAGCCTGTTTCTGCTTTCATTCACAATGTTTGAAACAGCTCCCCCTATTGGTCAATATAGAAAACTACAACAGAAATGACAAGTCACAGTGAAGCCACTGCAACTGGTATCGGTACCTGGTATCTGTTAACTTTTACCGATACCAGTATCGGCCCGATACCGATACCAGTTTCGGTATCGGTGCATCCCTAGTGATCTCATACTGAGCAGCACTCACGTTGTGCAGGGCTTGCAGCCCGGAGCGGTGGTACTCTGGAGTTTGCAGCACTGCCAGGCTCCGCCGGTGTAATTGGACGGGTGGAAATTAGCCAAGCGTCCCTCGTTACAGCGGCTGACCTGACCCAGGATCTCCAACCACTCGCTGGCCTCCACACAGTTTCCTGCCTGAACATAAAGAGGCTTCTCATTGTGGACCACCTGAAACATCTAACAGGAGAAAAGAAAACAGAGCAGCTCAGCAAAGGAAGGACACACTTCCTACATGTAAATACACTCATCTTTCACTTTCAGATTGCTGTTTCCAAACTCTTAACCTGAAGTCAACAAGAACTCATGAGACCAGAAGCATTTGGGTTTTATTTGTTTTACCTCAGGGAACTGATACTGGCTCTACTTCCCTTTCAAAAGGGGAAACGAATTTGAGGTGATGACTGACAGATCAGAGAAAATGGCTCACATTTTTGCGGTTAAAGGCACTTTCATCCAGTTTCTCCACCGCCCGGATGTTTTTCACGCTGATGGTGCAGAGGGCCTCTTTCCCTGTGGAGCACAAAGCATTTCTGTCCTGCTTATGCTAAAAAGAACAGTGAAGAGATCCAATAACAAACACAAAAAATGTATCTAATTCTAAAGGTTTACCAAAAAAGCAAGTATTTTTAAATTATAATTCATTTTTGCCCCACAATTCAAAAAGTCTTTGAATCCTCCGTTTAGAAGTACTATCTGTGCATGACCAGGAGGATTATTCCAGCGTTCAGACCAGTTAGTAGAAATAAAACCTGCTTATGTCAGAGGTGGTGGTTCACATTTCAGCCCTAGATGTTTCTGGACTGAGCAGCTGGTGAGAAACATCCGTCTCACCTTTACATTTGTGGTAGGAGAGCTCCCTGTTGGTCACTCTGAGCCATCTCTTCTTAAAGCGCTTCTTCACCAGAGACTTTTTTGTTTGGGTGCGTTTCTGTACTTCCCTGGAAAGAAAACAATAAAAATTCATCTTTTTTCATGTTTTTACTCATTTAGAGCAATAAAATAATAATATAATAAATGCTAACTAAATGTGGAAATATATTTCACTTCAGTAACATAAAAATGCTTCAAAAAAGTTTAAAGTATTTAATGACTTTTGTATCTGAACGCAGCAGAAACCTCCTTTAATGAGGCGAGTAATTAAAGCAGCAGCGACGACTGGAACGTGGTTCTGGCTCATCATTAGCACTCACCCCTCCTTCAGAACAACAGCATCCTCCACGCCGCTGGACTCTTTGTTGACGGTAGATGAGATTTCACCAAGAAACTGGAAACAGAGCAGATGATGACACTGAAAACAAATATTCTAAACGCTTTAGAGCTTTACAAATGTTTTATAAAAAATACCTTTTTCACTTTTTCAATGCAGTTGTCTTCTTGGAATAATTTGAAGAAGTCATACATGTAGCTTTCTTTAAAACTGGACTAAAGAGGGACAAAAAAAAGCAATTAAACATTCAAACAAGTGTTCCTCTAAATGACATTCAGCTTAGGCTTTGGGTTCAACAGTTTAACTTCTGCTGATTTATTGAGGCATTTGTGCATGCATCCTTTTCTCACCAGTTTTTTGGACAAACTTCCCCAGCTGCCCAGAGTCTGGATGGTTTTGGAGATGAGAGTGAGTGTGCGGGAAACCTCCGGATCCTGCAGTCACAGAAACACAAGATCACTAAAGTGCAGAGGTGACTGATTTGGTGTTGGCAGAGGCTCAAGCTTACAGGGTGATGGGGGCGCAGCTGGAAGGAGTGTGGGGAGAGAACGGCCACGGCAAAAAAACGCAGGAACACGAAGCTGCTCACAGCCGAGTACTGAACATGTGGGTCACCTGTAATCAGGCAAGTTAGTTTAATGAAAACAGCTTCTGATGACACACACGCACGCACGCCTCTAAAACAACATCAACACAAATCTCTTCCTAAGATTTCCCGTTTGGCTCCACCTTCTGGTTCAAATCTTGACTGCGATTATAAGCACACTCCAGGCGTTATTTAATTCCATGATTCATTTAAATCAAAAGCAACAAAAATACAGAAACTGAACTGCAAAACACGCTGAGCTGTTTCTGAAAAGGTAAATACAGCATTACAACTCTAGGATCTTTAAAGGAGTCCAAGCACAACTTTTTTTTATACAATTGGAAACTGTTCTTAGCGTCTCTAGATAACATGAAACTTTGTTAGGCTCAAAATGACCCAGGATCCCTGTTAAATGGCCAAATACAACCCTGTAATAAATAAACTCGGCAATGACATGAATATTAAACGAGCCGTGTGCTGATTGGCCAGTTTACCCTGATGGCTCTATGACTGCCTGAAGCTAGTAACTGTGTACAGCCGTGTACCGTACATTATCAAGATAACTCAATTGGAAGTGTATGGATCAAGCTGGCATTCATTCAAAGTCTGGATATTCCCAGTACATCCTGGAATGTGAGTGGTGCTCCAACATTCTTCATTGTTTGTTTTCCTCTTCCAACACAGACGTTAGCAGTGGCTCAGGCTGGTATTAGAAGTAGCTTGGGCTAGTGTTAGCAGTAGTTTAGGCTAGCATTAGCAGCAACTTTGGCTAATGTTAGCAGTAGCTTGAGCTACCATTCGCAGTAATCTGTGCTAGCATTAGCTGTAGCTAGCATTGTTCTGCGGTTAGCATTAACTTGACCAATGTTTCTATATTGATGACATAAAAATGGGTTGGGACGTGCACATTTCAGGGGACGTGTTAAACCAGCTTTTCTCAGACTGAACCTTTTCTCAGTGGCAAATAATATCTTACATAGGAAAGCAGGTCAGCGATGGCACAGACTTTTAGTATGCTACATTAGACACCCAAAGCTGCCTTTATTCAACAAGGTAAAGGTGGTTTTGAATTCTAGGATCCATTCTAGGAATATTTCAAGCATATGTAGTCTCTTTCATAACACACTGGGATGGCAAATAAGGGTAATATTGATGTAACTGTGTGTTTGTGGCAGTGTGGTGATGCGGGAATACTGTGGCAGTCGTGCCGTTAAGCTTGATATTAATATTACCGCAACGGCGGAATATTTAAAATGTAAGTAAACATGGGCAGTCAGTTTTGCGTTTGTAAACAGGATCAGCTGAGACGACAAACTGGAGCGATGCAGAGATCCAGGAGCTTCTGGCCTTTAGAGCTGAAGCACAGATCCCAGATCAGTTCACGGGGACTGTGTGAGACAGACACCTTTTGGAGCGGCTCATGAAAAAACTTAAAGTGGCTTCAATCAGCATAAAAAACATGTCCCCCACACCCCCTCTATACAGCCTTCTTGTAATCTTTTGTAAAAAAAAAAAAAACAAGATCACACCACATTACCGCCACAGGCTGACCAGTTATGAATGGTCAAAGGCTCCCTGATGCCACCTCAGCTTTGCGGCAACGTGGCGCCATTGTTTCTATGAAAGAGGCTTGAAAGAACCCCGAAGACAGAAATGCTGACATGCGATAATTTTTTTACTTACCTGGGAATCGTTTGCAGGCCAAGTGTCTGAGAGACCTGAACACGTCGCACATGAGAGGGGGGCAGTTGGCACTGGACTGGGTGATGGAGGAGAAGACTTTCTTCACATAAACATGAAGGTTTTCCTGCAATAAAAACACAACGTGTGTTTGACTGAAGTGTCTTTCTGTGTTGATACCAGAACATTACACAAGCTGCACAGAGAGAAGCTCAATGCTACACAGACACCTCAGCTTTTATTTGTTTCTAAACCTGAGAGAGAGCAGAGGGGTGAGGAAAGTTACCTTGTTGACCTCCGCGTTGTCACCTTCCTTTAGTTTGATGGGGTCGATTTCACATGTTTTGTTGGATTCACAAATCTATGAAAACATAAAAGAAATAAAAAGATTAAAACAGTGAAGTCAGTTAGGACAGAATTCATGTGTTTATGAGAGGGTAGAGAAAGTGTGTTCGTCCTACTCATACCTCATCGATTACAGGCTTCAGGGTAACAGCCAGGTAACTCTTCCCTACAATCTTCATCATGTCGTCGATGCAGCGAGTCGCCAGAGAGTTGCCACGGAATATAGTGTTAGCCTCCCTGCAAGAGCAAGGAAGTATTCCACAACATCAGAATTCAATGTTTACATTTTAAATATATATTTCAGCAAAAATGACACTAACGCAGTTAAACAGATTCCACCTTTAATCTCAGCTTTATTTCAATGCTGCGTCCTGTTTTATATTTGACTGTGGTTACATTATTATAAGGAACTTGAATTTCCAAAGTGATTTCTGAGTATATGTGTGTCTGCCACGGAGGACACTGGACATCAGAGTACTCACTGAGTGTTCTCCAGCTCCAGCGCTGCCACGGCAGAGACGAAAGGCACAAAACGATTGTGATAAAGCAGCAGTCGGACCATGGGCAGAACCGCCTCGTATCGCTCTCTGCAGATGTCTCCCAAGATGTGTGCTGCTGATGCTGAGATGGGCTGAGAGATCGGTTTGTTTTAGATTTAAATATTTCAGAGAGGAACAACTAGTTAAGTTAAACATCAACAATAAAACAGCAGAAAGGCTACTGTGCCTTTTGATTTACAGTAACGAGCTGCTGTGTTACCTTTACATCTGGAGACTTGAGCAGCAGGTTGCAGAATGGTGTGTAGCAGGCAGATGGCAGCACCGTGTCTTCAATGTAGGTCAGCTTTAAACGAAGGGATCCTAAATCGTCAGATTTGGATTTGCTGCCGTTCCCTTTGGGCTGGAGGAGATACCTGTTAGAGGACAGAGAGACAGAAACGTTTGGAAAACTAATTTCACTGTTATGGTTCAGTTAGTCCCATAAAAACAGAGCTGACATAGTCTGAAACATCGTAGCTATGTGGTTTTTTCACAGATAATTGGTGAAGTATAACCAGATCATCGCAACAAAATTGATAAACACTCCAAATGTCAAAAATAATCAAGACAAAAATCAGCAGCTCAACTAAGAAAACGTATGATCTAGAAAAGTCCTTTTATCACATCACAGCAACATAAAATCAGCTTCACAATCCCTAATATAACAAAGCAAAGGGACATGATGCACAATTAAAAACACAGCAATAGATGTTTCAGAACCTTTCAGGTTTTTAGACCAAAGTTTGAAGCTTCATAACCGATCTTCCAGAGATCAGGAAACCGTTTGTCGAGTAAAACCAACATTTGTCTGATGCACAAGTTTAAAATCCACCAGGTCTGTTCATTCTGCATGCAAACTTTGCTTTAATAAAATATGAATTAGAAGCATTTTAAACGCTTTTAGAACCACTACAGACACAGAAAACAGAATAAAGATAGACAGACGTGAACGGAGCCTGTACATAAAAACAGGAGCTTTGGTGAAATCCCAAAAACAACTAAAAGGTTTTAAAGCAACAACAGAAACCAGCTGAAACATAAAAAAGACCCAAATAAAGACAGTAAACCTGATTTTTATTACTGAATAACATCCAAGTGAAATAATGAAGTTGTGATAAACGAATTATGTTTTGCCCCATGAGGTCAGATTTGAGTTCTTATGTCATCATCACATGACTTTGTTTAACCTGTCAACTGTTTTTATTTTAGGTTTCCGTCTGCGTCAGAGGAAAACAAGGTTTTATAAATTCCTCCACTTTTGTTACAGAAATATTCGGACTGCTTTTGTTTTTAAAAGGAAGATTTGGGTTTTCTTGACAGCGCATACATACATCTTTTTCAAAACATGATGAACACATGCCAAGTTAAACTGCAGTCTTTACAAATCTGTAGCTACCAATTCCAAATTTATCTCAACATTTTTTTTCTGACCTGTCCTGACAGACTGCACAGGTCTTGTAAAATTAGAGAGTGTTAAAACCCAACATGGAGCTTGAGGTAACGCAGGACATGAGGTAACGCCACCATGCAAAGAGCCACCCATGCAAAGAGCCACCCACGCAAAGAGCCACCTACGCACCATGCTCACAGCCTTTATGTGCTAACAGATTGCTATCTGGCACATCCCCATATCACCTATTCTGACACAAAGCTGGGACGCATCAGCTCAAAGGAAAACAAAAAAACTGCTGAACACAGAAATCTGGAGAGGTTTTCTTCAAGTCACCTTGTGGTGGCTGAGAAAACTTGGCAGAACATGTTGTCCTAAATGAGGCGCGACGGCGAGTTCCAATACAAAAAGCCAGAGCTTACCTCAGGTTTAAGAGACTGATCTAGAGCTGCCACAATGCCGTCTCACACGTTCATACATAAACACGGTAAAAGCAACTCCACAGTATACATCTGAGTGTTTGAAGCACAAATAAATGATGTTCCTTGCCATCTCAGAGGTACTCCTCCTGTTGCGTAGTTAACTTTGTGGGATCTGGCTCAAGCACCAGCTGTGTGATTTGTGTCTATATTGGATTTTCTGAAAATACTTCTCTAACAGGAGTTTACACTATTGGCAAGATGGCTGATGTGCAACAAAAAAGGGGTTATTTTTTTGTGTAGTTCTCACCAGGCTTTGTGAATACGGTCATTTCTGAGGATCTGGACAGGAACTCGCGTCTCCCCAAGGAACACGTCTTGAGCCAGGTTTTCATTGTTCCACAGATCCACTCTGCAAAAACAAGGATTATGTGAGCGGGCAGAAAGCGCCTCATCTGTGCATTTTAAGCCTCTTTACATCATGTCCGACACGTATGACTGTGGTCATCATGTGAGCTCCCCACAAACATAAACCACACATTTCTAGTTACGCAAGCTGGACTCCAAAACAAGTCATTGAGTGGTGCTTACCTGCTTTGTGCATAAAAACCAACACGATACCAACGCAATGACACCACTTCAAATTCAAACCTCAAAACCATGCACGAGTGTTTACCTTTTCATCTGTCTACTCTTACCAGGGAGTCCACTGTGATGGAAGGCCTAAATATCCTTAACCAGAAAACAAGGCTCTCCATCAGCAGTGATTTCTGACTGATTTCTCCTCAAAGTTAAGACAAATATTTTATTCTTCAGCCGATGACAGGGAAATCAAGACCGATGTTACGCAGATAAAATGACTCACTTGATCTCGAGCCTTTCAATGTCCTCCTCCTCCACAGGGAAATTAGACTTCGACTTAGAGTAGCTGTTGGGCCGTGTGACCTAAAGATGAACATGTCAATGCTCACTAATGGAGTACTTTACACACAAGCTGTCATTTTCAATAATGTGGTCAATTTAAACCTTTGGTACTGCAGAATTTACCTCAAAGAAGAACGTTTCTTCAAAATGAGGGTTGCTGGTTTTCTTCTTTACCTTCGTTTTCTTTTGGTCCGATCTGCAAAAGATGAAAATAAAAATATTGGAGAAGAAGAGATTGTTTACATCAAGGCTGGACTACATCACGGAGTTCCTCAGGGATCCATTATTGGACCACTGTTGCTTTATTATTGGCATTAATGGTTGGTGTTGTTTGCTGATGACACAATCCTGGTTCAGGCTTATTTAAGCTTGGCTAAAATACATATCAGCAAATATCCTTTGGATTATATATTCAAATGAAAACGAAAATCCTGAGTTTGTCACATTTATCTTGTTATATTTGAAATAGTTTTACAAGTTAATTGTTTATAAACAACAACAAAAAAGTTTATTTAACACATTAGCTTGGAAAAGCGTTTTAGAAAATGTCTAATTCTGAATGGATGACTTTCTTTTTAGTAATAAACAATAGATATTTAAAGCAAAGATAAACAGAACAAAAATACTGATTCTTCTATGTCCAAAATTTTATTGTCTTCACGTAAAATTGTTTTGTACTCAGCTGGCAGATGCCAATTACATCATAGTGGGAAAATCGGCTTGCTGCCAGTCAAAAATAAACAAATAAGTTACTTCTATAAAATATGCAAATCCTATCAACATCCTGTCAGGTGAGACGTTCTCTGTTTTGTTTGAGCGCGGCATTAGCAGAGTTACCTGGCAGGTCCAATGAGAGAAACGGTGGCATAAGGGTCACAGTTCTGGCCGCTGATCAAAGGCAGGTCCTTACACTCGATTATCCTAGAGTTCACAAGGAAACAAAACCAAAGGGTAGAATCACTTGTTAGCTGATGTAACGTCTAAATACATTTAAAACTAAAGTATATATAGGTCATTTTAGCTGAATTTGACTAAAATCTTTACATGTGTGCTACTGATGGGCTTTAATGCAAGTCAGATACCAGACAGCTCAGTTTTCATCACAGTGTCATGAGAGCATAAAAAAGGTAAATAGTGTCTTGTTGGTTCAACAGCTGAGTGAAAACGCCATTGACCTCATCCATTACAACACGGATGAACACGGAACTTTCTGTATACAAACAGATATGCTTGTTCTCGAGGTTGACGCGTTGTTTTATTATTATTAATATTATATGAAGAGGTGGACTGGCCGTGTGTGCTACAGTGGCTACGAGCTGTGCTTTGCCCTCATGTTTGGCTGCTGTCACATAGGGACAGTCTCTTTTTTTTCTCTCTCTCTCAAGTGTTTCAGGTGACAACAAACAGACACTGTAGGCACCTTAAACAGGATGTGGCTGCTAAGCAGGAGCCACCAGAGACTAAGAATGAATGCCGCCCATGTGGCCATGGGGGACGAGTCAAGCAGCCAAATGTCAGGATGTTTGTCTATAATCTTCCGGAGTGTCATGACAATATCCCCTGCAGGCTTTAATGGTTGTGTGCTAACCCCCATGGTGGCTGATCTGCAGGACAGGCTGACTAAAAGCTTAGATCTGACTCTTAGATCTGACTCTTGTAGGACAGCAAGAGCGCGTTCAGAGCGTGAGAGCTGTCAGTGAGAATATGATAGTTGAAGCAGACAAGCTGAGTGACACGGTGAATGACAGCAGAAGAAAACCACAGAGGTTGCAGTGTGAAAAGCACACACTTCCTGCTCAGATGCCATCACTTCCTCCTCATCACAGTGCTCTGTAAGTATGAATGGGGGGAAAGTGCAAAACAACATACATATGTGACATCTGCACATTTCACTCGCTTGGCTGAAATCCTTCAATGAGACTTTTGTGTCCACCGTCCTCTGATCACGCCACGCGGCCACAGAGAGACCGGTCCTTGTAGCAACTTCTGGATGTGAAATTTAAACCTTAGAATGGTAATGGTGACAGATAAGGATGTGCTATGATAAAAGAAAAAAACAAAAACTTTAGTGAACGTGATATACTTTTATCAGTATCACGAGTCTTTTCATGAAGGGTTTTCTCACAAACCGTCGGACTTTAGAAAACAGATTAGTCTAATTTGCATACAGCACAGATGGCGTTTTCTTGACTGAACTGAATTTGACTAAATGTGGTTACTGCTGTCCAGAGAATAAAAAGTCTTTGTACTTTTAGTTCATATTTTTCTAGTTACTCATAACAGCTAAAAATAAACCTGACACATTTAACAAATTCTTGTAGGAAAAGTTGCAACTCACTGATTTTTCCTTTGTTGACATGTTTAATAACATTCATTATGGCAACAACAATGAAATTCTAGATTTACATAAAAATCTATGTGTTGGACAAACAAAAATACCTATATTTAGGCTTTTTATGGTTATGGTATAATTAATTATTAACTATTTAAAACAGGTGTCCTCAATTAAATTTGTTCAAGGGCCGGAGTTTTTTCCAGCAGACACCGTGAGGGCCAGATGCTCTTCTAAAATAAAGTTCAAGTATTATTGTATCTTGATTTATTAATATTCAAAATGGCTTTGTTTTCCATCTAAACTGTTTTGACTGTAGTTTTAGTTGAGTTTGGAGAACGTAAACAATTATTGATATTATGGACATGAATTTTGCTGCTAAACTTCAAAGTCTCCAAACTCCAAAGGTCTGGCGGGCTGGATGTGGCCAGTTGAGGTTCACTGATTTAAAAGGTCAGGTATAGAAAAGCACATCACATTTAAAGGGAATAAATGAAATATTTCATCTTTAACAGTGTAAAGATCCGTTTTTAATAACAAAACATTTATAAAAACCTTCTCTGTTATGGCTTTGTCTTTAGAAAGTCAAATCAGTAGATTTACTTCTCAGCTTTTAAACTCACACTCATATCATGACAACTTTCTCAATCAGAAGACAACCGACCTTCTCAGAAAAGGTTTAGTTAGCCAACAAAAGAATCCTGCAACCTACCGGACTACTAACTGTTGACCTGTCGTGCCGCTTTCTGTAATCACTTCATTCAGTCGCATCTCCAGGTGAACTTTACCCTGTGGACAATGAAGACAAGCAGATCAGCGTATTAAATACAAGAGGGTAAGCTTAAGAAAATAAAAGCAAAAAACTAGCCAGAAACAAGACGTTTATGGGAAAAAACGTCTAATATTTCTTGTAAAACACTTTTCTTTTTAATAAATGAAGAAAAAGTGTGCGACAAGAGCCACAGCATGTATATTTTGTCATCACTCAAAAGGATCTTTACGGGGTCGGATGTGGTGAAGGTTGCAGGTCTCTCCTTCGGAAGTGTCAGAGAGATAGAAAGAGCTAAACAAAACGCCCACACACACGCGCACACACACACTTGGACTCCATCTCTGCAACTCAGCACTTGGCTGACGAGGCAAGTACTTTTTCTCTGATGCAAGATGGGCCTTAAAGCCAAAATATCTACTTTACATGGTCTAAATGAGCCAATATCTTCAGTCAATAACCCCATTACAACAACCACCTTGCTGCTGAGCAATAAATGTCATGTGATCAAAAAAACCTAATAGCTCTCTTTAATAAATAAGCAAGTTCACTGGGTGCAGAAAAAAGCTCCGTTTTGGCAACAAACCAAACCAGAGAAGCGCTGCATTAACACCTCCATCGCTCACTGATGTAACTTTGCAGTGGAAAGTGTCTACTTGTGAGTGAATCAGTGTTGCAGCACATACCCAGAATAGACCAGCGTGGGCTAATGGCAGCTAGAGTCAACATGGTAGCTCCAGTAAAGCAGCACGGAAGCAGTAATATGCTGTACTTTCATCTTAACGTGATCACGTCACAAAAAACAACAACACACTTTGATCTTGTACAAATCTTGACCCAGCACTGCAGAAATAACTTTCAAAGTTATTGTCACGTGTGCACAGTGAGGAAACATCTTTCCCAGTTTAATGAAATTGTTTCTATGAATGCCAACAAAAAAAGAATCAACATTATAAATAAGCAATAATGGGAAAATATACAAGGACATAAAACTGTGCAAAACAGTTTAAAAATATAATATTGGGTAAAAGAAAAATATGAGGTATGAAATGAGAAGTGTGCAAAAAACAGTGCTGACAGAAACAAAGCAGTTAACGCCAAGGTGTTAGCTCCTGTCAGCTGTTTGAAGAGTTCTTGATTCTGGAGTAAACGGTCCATGCTGGGGCTGGGGTGAGTCCATGAGGATGGAGGCAGCTCTCCTGTGGACTCAGCAGTAAGAGGCCTGGTGATCATCACTCTCTTCAGGCGTTTGTGGTAAATGGCAGTGGTTCTGCCACACTACACGGTGATGCTGCTGGTCAGCAGGTTCAATAACAGCTGGAGAGGTTAGAGGACATGCCAAAGTTCCTCACGGCTTTCTTACCCAGCTGTTTGCTGTTGAGGGACCAGGGCAGTCCTGCTCACCCCCTCTATGACTCACAGGTGAGGCCTTCTCTCCATCCTCATGACCATCGTCACTTCCTTTCTCAGAAGTGTTGGAGGGGGTGTCAACACCGGGCTCACTGTTACAGACACCACGTCTGTGACAAAGCTGCTACTGATTCTGTCAGATCACAAGTTTAAATCTAAGTGATCTGAGAGCTTTAAATGAGTGCAGAACCAATGTTTAAACATCAGTTTAAAGAACAAAATGGAACTAAAAACTAAATCGAGGAAATAATATGTGGATATAAAAACAGAAGCGAGTAAGTTCATCAGAGAAGGATCTCACTCTGTATTACCTCACTAGGCTATGCTCTGACCCGCCCAGGGTAACTTCCTCTGCAGAGGGTACCTTTCTAATGACACATGTCCAACTGCAAATATGTAGCACGACTAGCATAGGACTAAAAAATAAAACATTTGCACCTTCAAATTAAGAAACAAAGACTGAAGCTGCTAAGAATCATCTACAACAGACTGAGGGAGACTGTAAGTCTCGTGGACAGTCAATTACAAATTCAAGATCTTTAATTTACTTCAATTAAACCTTTGCCCAAGATTTCAACTGTAGGTCTAAAAAACTATGTATTAAAGAGAAACTATGCCATTTTAGCTTGCTTTTAGCACCCTGTTATTAATTCCCTGTTGTAAAACTGAAAGTGAAACTATTGTCCTCGCTGTGCGTTCGTCTTTTTAACACCTTAACCTTAATGCTGAGATGTCTCCTCAGCCTTCATTAGTGTCTACAGGAGCGGTTCATCACTAAATCAAACAAATCAGCCGTGTTCATGATCTAAAACATGCTGGAACCATGCTGGAAGCAGACTGCAGCTCCAGGCATGTCAGCTCCACTTTAGAAAGACTAACAGGGAGCGGTCCAGATACTCTGAAGTTGCAAGTGCGGTATTCTGGCCACAGAGGGCGGTGGGGTCTGAGTGACATTTCATTACCCCTGTAAAGGGTCATTTTAGCACATACTGGCTCAAGAAAATGATTTAAAAATATGAAAAAGTTGCAAAGTATGGCTTTAAATGTTATTGGATTGTAACTTTCCATTTTCCATGCAGCTCCAGACATGACGTCAATAGTTTCTTTAGAATGATCATTTCCTTTATAACCAATCAAGTACAACATGCTCTGAAAAATAAACATTTTAACTTTCATTTGGGAAATGACTACGTTTTAAAGTTAGAATATCAATCTGGTCAGTTTTTTTTTGTGATTTTCTCGTGTTAAACTGAAAGAAAGCTCCCACACCTCCGTAAAAAGGGTGGACTTTCATAAGTAACATCAGTCTGCCCAAATATGTGCCCGACTTTAATTTTCTCAAACCCGATGCCAGTTAGATTTTAATAAGCAAAAATCTTTAATTAAATAAACCAGCCTATTAATGAGTCTGCGTTTAATTCAAGGCGAGTTTCCACTTCAGGAACCTTTTTTCAGGAACCAGGGAAGTGTCCTGAGGCCATTCCTTATCCTCCTATTCACTGCAGGAACCAGCACTAGGACGGGTTGCCAGGCCTCCTTACACACACATAAAACAGTGACAGAGCTACAATATCTAGCCCATGTGTGGTAAGGAGCCCTCCGTAAAAACTTTACCTAGAAGTTACCTTTCAGTTTTTGATAAAGTGCTTAAAGGAACTAGAGGCAGGATCTTTAAAAAATCTGTAAAAAATGAAACATGTATGTTCATTTTTTCAAAGCTAATGGGTGATGAAGCGTTATAAACCTAAAAGAATGAGGCCACCCATGTATCGTTCCATTTTCTTGAACAGGCTGTTTGCTGCAAAATGCGCTGCAGTTCGGTCACGAATTTCCCGCGCTGCCCTACGGATGTGGCGTCAATTGACACTGCTTGCGCGTTCACGACAGCTTCAAAACAGAAAGAAAATGTGTTCGACACTGCAGATCGGTAGGTGGCGCTATTGCACCGTAAGTTGCTTGCCAACCGCCAAACTCCTAAAGAAGAACTGTGGGAATGGATTCTACTGCAACCAGCAAACGACCAAGCGTGGCACAAAGGAAGTTTATTCAGCGGCATCTCGTGAGTCAAAGACCAAATATGGTAAAAGACAAGCAGGGACCTGAATCTATATCGGATACGTGATTGACGAATGGAGGCTGCTTCAACTATATCTGGGACTCAAAAAGGATGCTGCCATGGCTCATTTCCTAGTGAGCAGGTAAGAAACATTATAGGTTGTGTTTAGAGATGATGACAATGATCTGACCTCACCGATGACTCAGAGAGAGCTAGCGTGCAGTAGCATTAGCTGTGATAGTAGCATTAGCTGTGATAGTAGCATTAGCTGTGATCAGGGCTGCAGCGTGGATTGCTTCGCCGCAATATTGTCCGTGAGAGCGGCGGGGAGTTGCCTTTTCAGCGTGAGATATTGGAGGTGTGGCGTGAGAGCGTGTGAAGAGGGTCAGGTAATGGTATTTTTGTGTTTGTGTAACATAGCCGTCTGTGCACGCTCCCGTGCTGGGCTGCGGTTACTCGCAGAGCCGGGCGCGTCGCTCGTGAGCATCATTTTTTTTTTCCTGCCTCTAGTTCCTTTAATAGTCCAGAACACAAACCCACAGCTGCATCTCAGATGCTGCAGCAAAGATTAAGCCATAGGTTTCTCATGTTTGTAAAACATGACTGCGGGGGTTCAGCTAGTTAGGAGTGGGACAGTTTGCAGCTTTTTTATTGACTCCATTAAGTGATCTGCTGGGTTACTCTGAAAATCGGTTTATATGTAAAGTTACTAACCGTCCCCACCAACATGGCCGCATACGGCTCTGATCAAGTTTGATTCAGAGAAAAGCAAATTTAAAAAGCATCGTTTAAGACAGGCACATTAATGTTTGGGTTGCCTTTCCTTGTGGAGTCACAACAGCTAAGTAAAACAACAAGAGTGAACTGTGACGTATTGAATATAAATAGAGATGTTTGGTATCAGCGTTTTTACAGATGTCCGATATACCGATATCCTCTAACGCTTCATTTCTGACATCGCTAAACCATTAAATGTGGCATTACTCTCATAAAAGAAAAGCTAAACCATTTTAGGTAATTAACATCACATCTCCTATCATTCATACTTAAACTTTAAATATCTTTGTCTATGACAACTAATTCAATTAAAGTCAGGCCAGCTGTAGCAAAATAAACAAAAATATCTCAAAACCTCTACCTCAGATCTGCCATGTTTGGACATTCTGAGTGAGAGGAGAAGTGGCTGAAGAGTTTGATGTATAATAGGCCATGATATTAGAAAAGTAAAAACCAATACCGATAATTTCCAAAATACCATTTTGATGCTAACGTCATCCAATAATAACGGTAGGCCGATAATATCGGACATCGTTAAATATAAATACAGTTTAGTCTATAAATTCAGTAAAATTCAAAAATACTTTAATAAAAAAGTGTAAATGTGGTATTTTCATCCATTTAATGGATTTAAAATTGACCCAAAGGCAAAAATAAATCTTTGACCTAAATTTGGGTTGAGATGCTTCAAGGTGCCAAGTTTAGAAATGAGTCAACTTTTGTGACGCCGTTTCTTCCTAGAAATTACCTGAACCTCGGAGTTAGGATCAACCGGCTGGAGGCTGAACCAGTTCTCCTTTCCGTTGTATTTACCCAGCTCTTCCTTTCGGATTGATACCTTGCCTGAAAAGGGACAAAAAATATATAGAAATCCAAGACGGTACGCCAAAACACTTCCACTTTTCTTGTCTACATCATCTGAACGTGACTTACCAACAGGCAGGTCCCTCTGAAAAACGCCCTTGGTACAAACGTAGAAGGATAAACACTGAAATGGACGCGGGATCTCAAAGTAGAAATCTTCTCCATAGAAAGGGCTGGAAACAGAAATATTTACTATCAGGTGTTTGAATGTTTACATACTTAAATAATGAATAACCACATTATTCATGTTTATGCTTCTGTATTTATAGACACACTGTTGTGTTGTAGGTCGTGATTCTCTGAAAAAAACAATCGTTTAAAAAACCAATTCTACCTGGAGAAAACCAAAGTCTATTTTCAGTATTTCAGGACACATTTTTAGTCATTTTGAGTAAGGTTCATTATAACAGTAGAGCTGCTCGATTATGGCAAAAATTATACGATTATTTTGACTGAAACGTAGATCTCGATTTTTTAAGACGATCTTTAACTAACGTTTATTTATTTATTTATTCATTCATTCAGTCATAACATTGCACAAGACACAATCGGAGGAAAAGAAAATTAAATTAAAAAAAGAAAGAAACAAGATAATCACAAACACAGTTCCTGATTCCTCGTGTAAAAGAGCCAATACACTTGCTCATAGTTTATGACAAAAAGGGTACAGGCTGTGTAACTTATTTACACCTACCCAATATATATGTGATAAAACAAATATTGTCGAATTCTCACAACAAGAGAGCTATACAGTGCAAACATTTGTAAAAATAAATAAAAACTTTTATGTTGTGATGAACTTCCACAACCTGCTGCATAATTATTATTTAGTCCTGTCTAGCGGTGCCATAGGGGAGTGTGTGCAGTAGCATGATGCAACGTGTCGCTCATATAGATGAATTATTATTTATCAGCATGAGAAATAGGAGGTGTGGCGTTAGAGCGCGTGAAGACAGTCAAATGCATGTCTCTCATGATAAAATATAAATCCACTTCAGCGACGGCTCGCTGTATCTTGAATTTAAGCTGGTAAAACAACAGTTTTTGAGCAAGTGAGATCCACCGAGAAAGGTTTATGATTGGTCAGTTGATATAATGTGATCATGCTGCACATGCACACATCATTCCCTTTCCTAATGTGCGGAAGGATGGGTCAGAGCAGGGGTTCCCAAAATTTTTCCTTGAGGACCCCGTTTCTTGAGTCCAAGACAAGCCAGGACCCCCAGCCCCAAACCGTACACGCATAAACACATTAAATGTGCTTATTTACAAACTTTATACAGACAGAGTTTTATCTTTTAGATGGAGGTCTGATTATACTGTAGGGTGTGTTATTGGGATTTTATAAATATAATTTTTATAAATAAATCTTGCTAACCTTACAACCTCAGCAAAGACAAAATTGTGGGGACCCCCTGCAATCTTGTGGGGACCCCCAATTTGGGAACTCCTGGTCCAGAGTGCAGACTAGGTGTTTTGCTAATCTGCAGGGAATATCGAATACAAACTTATACAGAAAGCAACCATTGGGTTACCATAAATGTTGATAGGTTGTTTGCTAGGAGCTTTTTTTGGGGGGGGTGAAAGAGGTCTGAAACAATTGTCACAAAGTTGCTAACACGGTGTGGCAGATGCGCTCCATTTGCAACTAGGAGCAGCGTGACAGTAAACCATGAGGGAGGAGCAAACAATCGGCTCATTTTGTTTTTAAAGTCATTCAAAACCCAGATTGTAATTGTGATTAAAATTTAATTAATCGAGCAGCTTTATGTAACAGCGAAGTCTCGTTATTAGCACAGAGTCAGCATTTGTTGATGTACTGAAAGAGAAGTCTGAGCAGAAGGTGGACTTCACAGGGTGCCCTTATGACTCATCAGGGTTGTGGAAAATGTTCTCAGAATGTTGAGACTTAAATATGTCATCTAGTCACCTCAAAACCATGCAGCTTGTTTCTGTATTCAGGTTAAAAGTGTATTACCTTTTCAGTATTAGGTCATTTTTGCAGGGATTTTTATAAATTCAGCTAAAATCAAAAGGTTTCAGATGGGCTTTCATTGTTTTTGGGTGTTTTTATAAATATGTTAAAATGATAAATGAGACCAAAAGACAAATTCAGAAATGAGATTTTATAAATCTTTATTTAAAATAATATTTTAAGGGATCATTGCTGCATAAATAAACATCGCTGAGGCAGGTTTTTGTACTCACATGTCTGGGGAATATTTACAGTTCTGTTCATGTATTTGTGCTGCATTTGGGAATATTTAATTAGCTAAAGCCTGTTTAAAAAGACTACATGGACTAGAAAAATAAAAGTTAAACAGGTAAACTCCAAAAATGAACAGTATTTAATTTAGCCGCATAGAGCTAGATGTCCTCAGTGTGAGAAACAAATTATTGGCAGCAGGTGGAAGAAAAACTAAAAGCAGAAAACACCTGTATTTACTACTTCACCAAATATACCTACAAATAAAACTGTGATCCAATCCGAAATCAAAAACAAAAATATCACGAGTTAGAAACCACCTAGATGTATGTGGTACAAGCAGATGTACCACTGTCACAGAGTAAACAGGATTTAGTTTTAAACTTGTGGTTGGGTCTGAATCTTTATTTTAAATTCATTTAAAAGCCAGTAGATGTTTGGATGTTTCTTTATTCAGGGAAACAAAAAATAAATAAATAAATCCACAGCATCAAATGAACAGACAAATAAAATAAATGTCTTCTAGGGACAGAAAATATATCAGTCAGCTGATATATCAGGACGATATTTACCTTTTATCATCATTGGCTAATATACTTCTTTAGCAGAGTCGATTTAAAGTCAGGCACATCCACGGGCAGCACAGTACTGCTGCCAAAACTGACTCTTTTTATTTACCCGTTTTTGTTTTACATTTAATGCTCAGTCATTTTATTGACTTTTTAAATAAACTTTGTTTAAATGTTTAATTTTAATAATGGGCAGTGCACAACTAATTCAATGTTAAAGAACAAATTATTTTCTGAAATGTTGTGCATCCACTGAGACATTTTAGCATGCAAATATCTAGATATCAGCCATGAAAATCAACAAAAAACATCTGCAGCACATATCGGCCATCGACCTCTACGAATCAGCATCGGCAATCGAAAAACCCATATTGGTTGATCTCTAATGGCTACTACGTTTTAAAGACTGGAAAAAGTTTTTTTTTAATCAATTTGGCAAAGCACAAACGGTAGAATCATCACAATCTATCAGAAAGCCTGAGGATTGTTTCTGTCAGGACCGTTTTAGACGTGACACACTCATCTCATACCTTTTGATGGTTTGCATTTGTGTAAGAAAGTAATGTTAAAGATGTGTTCACTAGATTTTTACCTTCAGCTCTGTTCTGTTGACTTTACTGAGTTGTATTATTACTACAATATAACACCACAGTAATGTTATGGCTGTGGCATTACATTAGTATTACTAGTGAAGAAAAATAGACCTATACATCGGTCGGCTGATATATTGGGTCGATAATTACCATTTTTTAAATACTGGCATCTGTAGTGGCCAATTTAAAAACAGGCACATCCGCAGGCATCCCGGTGCCAATAACAAATTTAATTTTGATGTAAATTTTCATTCCTGAAAACATCTGCTTAAGAAATGCTCTAAAACATTATTGTCAACTCACACTTCCTTTTATTTACCCATTTTGTACTTAATGTAAATTCAAGAGTTGGTTTAATTCAGTGTTCAAGGGTGAGGAAATGTGTGTTTTTAATGGACGTTTTAGAATGCAAATAAGGCAGAAAATGTCTAGACATTGGCCATGAAAATTTGCCAAAAAAAAAAAAACCAACACGGCAATGCATATCGGCCATCAGTTGACCATGACCTTTATATATCAGCATTGGCATCGGCAATAGAAAAACCCATTTCGGTCAGTCTCTACTAATGAATGTTGCATGTTATATTAAAGAGCACAATCAAATAATTGCACGCCATCATTTACCCTTTTTGGCTGTTTATACATAAGGAAATAGTGTTGCTGCAAAATAGTAAAAAAAATAAAATCTAATTTGCATAAACTGAGATCACCATTTCATTGTAGATGAAACACAATAAGATATTTTCACCATATCACCCACTGCTACAATGGCTTCATGTATTTAATCAACATTTTCTCCTTTCAGGAAACACTGAGCCGAGAGTTCAAAACCGGCCTCAGCAGACACACCGATAATGGCGGGTTGACCCGATGCCACAGTTCATACCGCTTCTCTTTGCAACTTATACATTTTGAATGGTGAAATATCTTGCCTGACACTTCCACACTGGGGTTGGCCAACGCATCAAGCGTACGCCCACGCATCCTCCTCAAATATCACATAGAAATATGCACTTGTGAGTACACCCCCCCTGTTCTGTAGAAACTGAAATATACACTCATTAAACTCTATGTTGTCATCCCGGTCTCTAAAACAGAACTACCAGGTACCACAGCTGTTTTGAAATGCCTACTTTATCCTCAGGATTAGTCACAGCTGGAGCTTCCATACAGCCTTTACACAGACATTACGGCAAGCAAATTCAAGTAACAAGTGTCCCGAATATGGTTGATTATTAAAAGATGTGCTAAGCAGCAGATGCGGTAGTTGAGTGTGACACACAGAGGACAGAGGAGCGCGTGGGAGGACACACTTCCTCAGAGACTGTAAAATCATTCTGAACAGTACCTAAAAGGGAGCAACACAAAAAGGAAAAGGGCTGTTGTGAAATACCTTAAGAAGTCAGGCCAGTGTTTACAACAAGGTGCAAGGGGTTAAACAGAAACCTGAGAGGTTTCCCAACCTTCCACACCTTTTTCTGAACTTCTTGTGACCATGAAACTATTGGTTAAGCTCATTTCCGTCTAAAATCATGTCACATTTACCAAGTAGAAACGGTACATAATCAGTAGTGAACCAGCTATCAGCGGCTTTAGAATGAAAAAAGACTAAATAAAACTTTTTTCCAAGAAGAAATAAAAAAGGGATCAGAATTTAGTGTTTCTAATGTGAAGTTCTCACAATAAGATGGTAATATTAACATTTAAAATGCAACAAAAATGCCTGTAGTTTATTAAAACACTTAAAGCAACATTCCGCAACTTTTACACCTTAAAATTATGCTTTTTTGTAAAGTTTTTGCGTCATAGTATTATCTATTATGTTCATTTTCATACCTGTGATAGTGTTGGGGGTTCCCACGTCTGTTTACTGCGCTATACAGTTTTTGTGGATCGGGTAGCGACGGAAGTACTGACTGGGTGTCGTTTTACGGCAGACTATGGCAAGCCAAAGGAATAAAAAAGCGCGCGTTCTAAAAGCGCGTTATGTCCGCCAAAATGTGCGTCTTGAACGCGCGTTTGGACGCCAAAGGGGGCAAAAACTTGCGTGTTCTAAAAGCGAGCATTATGTCCGCCAAAACGCACATCTTGAACGAGCGTTTTGGCGGACATAATGCGAGTTTACAACACGCATTCTTTTTATCCCTTTGGCTTGCCATAATTGTATAACGTAGACTCGCTGTAGCAGCGGCAGATTCACCAAAGAAAGCTAGAAATCCCTTATCAGAGGAATATAGGAAAAGAAAAGAAGAACGTGATAGAGCAAGAGCAAAGACCAGAGTTATTATTGGGCCGTCTTTTCCTCGCTGGAGAGCTCTTTTAGAAAGAAAGGCATGAACTACGGACTCTGACCTAGCCGTGCTGCTAATGGCTAGGTAAGTAATAAATTATTTCACCGGGGTTATTGTGTTTGATCGGGCATAAAGTTGTTATACAGTCCTGATAAAACTATTTATTCAATGTGTGGAGGTGGAAAAGTTTGTTTTCGTTGTTTTGCCTGATATTAGGAATGTAAACATGCCACTTTTGCCCGAGAGAGAGATTTAATGTTACGACAGTGACATTATGCAGCAAGCCTCTAGAGGGCGACAGAGACCATATAACTGCAATGTTGCGGAATGCTGCTTTAACACTTTTGCCAAAGTTTACTCTGAATTCCCACCGTATATTAAGAACACAACCTAAATTTAATCCAAAGTTAAAGGAGCAATATGTAAGAATTTCACAGAGAAATAATCACAAAACAGTGTTTGAACAGTGCCTATGTCCCTGTTAGTAATTACTATCTGTGAGCCTGCAAGGTTGCCGAGTCTGCACCAAGCTAATGCTGAAGCACCGGCATTTGTAATCTGACACCGGCAGACAAAATCCTCCAGAGTTGTTAAAAGAACTGACGCCAATAAACAGAAGCGACCCAGAAGTTATTTCTTGTACCTAAGAAGCCATGACATCCTTTGGTTTTACTCTAACATCTGGTGAATAAGGCTAGAGGCCAACATTGAGCTAACAATGCTAACGGTGAATTAGAAGCAGATAGTCAGCTGTAAAACATCTCAAGCTACACTTTTAGTTACCAACATCTCGATATTACAGTGAAATGTATGTGTGAAGTGAATGATTCACTCGTGGCATTTTATTTCCTTTGATGAGTCGTTCAGAACAATAACAAGCTAACAGCAAGACGGCAAACTCCTCTAATACCAGAAGCATACTATCTTATTAAGCGTAGTAAGTAGTCCCTACCGTAAAACCCTAACCCAAACACCCAATAGTGCTAACACCAGATTTGACGATGTATTCATGTACTTATCAACTTACTGTGTACGACTCGTCTTCGTTTGTCATCTAGAATGTTCTGGAGCTGACCCGTAACTGGCAACAGCCATGAAACTCACAGAACGGGAGAGAGAGTAACTTTTTGTTTAGAAAAATGGTCTGCAGTACCCAAATGTGACTCCGTGATGTCATTCTTCCTTCATTTTTACATATTGCACCTTTAATTTAATGTGATGGTCAAAAGTGTAACTGTTTGTATTTGAACATTTTCTGGAAAAATTACATTGAGTTGTTTCTCATTAGTGATGTTTGTGTCTCGGTGTTTTTTTATCTTACTGTAAAACAATGACCAACCAAATTAAAACAATGTATGTTAAAAAAACAATATTAAATTCTCTCTGTATATAAATGTGCTAAACATGGCCAACACTAAAACCAAATGACCCATAAAAACAAATAAAAAAATCTTCAATTAAAGTGTATCTTTCCAATAATGATAGCCATGAGCCAAGAGCAGCTAATCCTCCAACCTTTTTCCTTGACTGACCCACATGTTTACCACACACCTAGATTCACAACCCAGTTCAAAGAATGACTTTGTGGAAGAAATGACAAACAACACAATGAACCTGAAATCTTTGCTTTCACTCAAAACAAATAGATGTTTAGATTTTCTTTTATTGTTTAACCAGCATTACGTGTTATCAGTGAGCTGTGGAACGAGTTTGTTTGTGACAAAAATCCACCATGTACAGCTCCATGTGCAGTCAAACTCACACCAGCTGTAAAACACGCAACGTGTTTTAGCATCATGTGCCGATAACATTTTATAAAAGGTCGTTGGTGGTGAACTGACATTTTAATTTTCTCTCACTGACATTTTTCAGTGTTTTTCAGTTGACATGTTTCTGTTTTAGGCTTAGGCACCCACCACTTTGCACCAAGTCAAAATATGTAACTAGTTTTTATGAAACTCGTCATTTCACAGTTGTTATAAATACTTTTTAAACTGATGTTGTGCTTACCTGATGCTTTTGTCTGAAACTTTTGTGCGGAAAACTTCCTCCTGATCCAGACTTACGGTGCAAAATGTACAGAGGTCTTTTTGTCGAGTTGGACCCGAAACTGGACCTAGGTGTTTACCTTCACCTGCAACGTCAAGAGGAAACAAACATTAAGATTCTGACAAATATCTAAATAAGAGAGCAGCATATCTAAAGTTTAAAAAGCCTCTACCTCTTTAGCAAAGTATTTAAATTATAGAGCAGTGATTGCTAAGCTTTGAAGTTTCTGGTCTACAAAATAATACCGCCAAAGCCGAGCAACCTCAGATTTCACTGACACCATTTAACTTCCACATCGAGAAAAAAAAATAAAATTTTTTTATTAACATGGGCCAATAAGGGTTATAATATATAATATCCCCATAGTTTTTAGAATTTTTTTTAGGTTTAGTGTAACGTGTGCTCTAAGTTAACCTGCCAGGTAAAAGTTAAATCATACTACATACAAAAACATGCATTATACTAATTATATTGTTACCTTTATGTTGTAATTTTTCCATCTACATTTTCCCATTAACAAGCACATTCTAGGTTTATTTGTACAATAATCTTCAAAGTTCTGAGATAAAAATCTACATATTTAGATTTTAGATAGTTAGATTTATTCCAGCAAAATGAAACAATTAGAAAGTCCTAAACTCTGAAAACATATAAAATAAAATAACACTCAACTTATATAACTTATATAAAATAACAATCAAGCCTTATTCTTTCTAAAATCTAAACCAAATTGCCCACCCAGAGCCTTATCACTGTCCTATCAGCCACTGCAACAACACTTTCAGACGACACACTTTGATGTTTGACACCTTTTTGTTCACTTGAGGACACGAGCTCCTGCCAGTTGTTGGGGCAAACTGCAAAGCGGATGTAGCTGAAGTGGAGCTGAGACTCATATGTGGTTAAAAACATGAAACATCGACTTCCTCAGCATAACCAATGGCGACAGAACAGCGCTGATTCACAAATGACAAACACCTTTGTAACACACCACTTCCATTACTTTGCAAGCAGACACAAATGACGCGCCATGGATGGGTGGGGGGGTTGAGCAGCGCATCGAATACATAAAAGAACCAAATCAGAGCCCGACGAGTCGTCTTTGAGTTGACGGAGTGCTCAAACACAGCTTCACATAGTTCATTTTAGGTTAATGGATTAAAGAGACAACCAGAGTCTAAATTAGTCTAACCCAATTTGGATTGGTTCACTAAGCTCAGGTAGGGACCTCATTTAGTAAAGCCACCGATGAGATCAGCTAACAGACTAATAATAATAATAAAGCATGGCTAACTTTAGAAAACTCCAGCAAAAGCAGCCTGGTCGTCTCAAAGCTTAAATCAAGACGGTCCAGTGGGTGTAGAGTATGTAAACTTCGCCTTCGTTGCTTTTCCTACAAAAACACATTTTACCCAAATAAACCTATGAAAGGAAGAGAAACCTTAACAATGAATGATTCAGCTTCCTACCATCTGAACTGAGCAAACAAACACACACAACTACTCAGGTCATCTAAAGACAAATTACAAACACATCTTCAGAAAGTGCCACCTTCACTGATGTATGCTTAAAAGAAAAAGGGCCAAATGTGAACGAGGAAGAATGGAGTTTCGCAAGACGGCAAAGTGAGTTACATGCCATTGTAGTTCCTCAATTTTGTTCTGCTTACCGTTTTCTCATTAATTCATAGTAGTGAAACTGACATTTGCTGTCCTATTGTGTGCATTAAAAGTTTTTGCATTCTTTTCCCCTTCAAATAAAACATTTTCATGTCTCATTTGTTGGCTACTAGTGACAAAACTAGCCCTGCTACAGATCGATTCTTAGACTCAGATCACACATAATATCACAAACACTATTTCCATTACAGATTAATTTGCAGCATTTGTCTTCTGTTTAAATATCGATTGCATTATTCTTTCTGAGACCAATATACTAGTGTAAATAACCTGAAACATCAGTATGTGGTGAATGGAGTGGAACGGCATGTAAACTAATTCACAAGCATGATTAAATTTGCTACATAACTTGTTTATTACGTGACAAACTGTTTAAGTTTGGGCCATAAAATATTAGAAGGGACTCGAAGCTTTTGGAGAAAACAGCTAAATACATCTTGGACAAAAATAAAACATGTATTTTGTGATTACAAGCATTAACATAGAAATATATTTGTGTTGCCTAGATGAATGATTGAGTATTGCTTGCTGAATTATTTTGTACAACATGTAAAATAGGTGTCTTTCCTATTTATGCTTTAATATTCTGACCCTACAGCTGAACTCTATTTCAGATTAAACCATCAAGAAGCGCTGGGTGACTAAAGAGAGAGTTTGTAGAGCCTGGACTCACTTTAATAACTTAACATAAAATACAACTTGAAATAAATCCAAAAACTACATGTATATTTAACATTAGGTACTCATATTTTTTATTCTGTGTTCTAGAACGTTTCTATACAGTACTTTCTTGCATTTATTAAGATAATTTAAAACTATTTTTACAAATTTGATATATTACTGTATCTAAACACTACAGGGAAGCATTTTGACAATAATCAGTAAAGTATGAGACGAAGTATGGCAAAAGATTTACAATATGTCTCAAACTCTTGCAGTTTAGGGGTTTTAAAATGAAAGGGGTCACAAGATTTAGTAGAACACCTGCAATCGAGTAACGTTACAACTGAATGGGTTAGCTTAATGTAGTTGATAGTAGCCAGCTGTACTTTGTCGCCAGCCTTAACTTAGCTCCTGTAGCAGCTGAGCTCAACAAAATAAGCTACATTTTCAAGTTAATTATTGTACTATTGTAAAGAAAGTCATTGACAACGGTTAAGCAGGAGCAACGTATAACAAGCCAGCAGCTTCTGCTAGCATGCTAGGCTAACTTGACGTTAGACACCAGCAGGCAACACAGCTCCAGTGTCCGTTTCTGCCTTCACGCTGTCGGCTGTTGATAGCACGCCGCGCCCCTATGGGTTCCTACCGTCTCGCCGCTCGGCTCCTCTACCGACCTCACTCCCCCCGTGAGACGCAACGACAACACAGTCAGTCGCACTTACATATTTTACCCCGCAGACTCTGTAAAATCCGAATCCTAGCGTCGTCCTCTTCCGCCATGGTCAGAGCTGAGTGTTGTTGCTGCTCCGGTGCATTCAGCGCTGTTTTATCATCATATCCGTTTATGAATGCAGGCAGAGTGGAGGAAAGCCAGCCCCACCGCCGCGTCACGTCAGGTCTCGTAAAAAACCGATGCCTTGAAACATTTGGCAAAACACAACACTTCCTCTGGAGTCGCTTTGCGTCAGACAGGAGCTGCAAAGAGTTTTGAAAGGATTTAAGGTGTCTCTGTGGTGAGGTGTCTTATACAACTGCGCTTTCGGAGCTCAGACTGGGACTTGTAGAGCTAGCTGCGCTAGCTAACCTCTGATACCAGCGCTGAAGTGACCCGTGTCCGGTGTACACACACGCTCATGTGCGCGTCAGTGTGTCACCAAATGTGAATGAGCTGACAACCGCCCTCCAAGACACAGATCCGCTTCCCTTGATTTTATACTGCAATATAATCGGAGAAATGATGCAAAGCAAATAAGAGGTGACTAAAATAACATTTAAGTTCCCACTTTTACAAAACACTTTAACTGGATGTTTAATTAGAGATTCAAAACAAAAAGTCAGCTTGTTTTGTGTTGCAGTTTTTATAGCTTTGTTTTCCGCATTTAAATTAATTTCTGAGACCATTTAAAGATGTATTATTTAAGTGTGTGATGTTAATTGGGTGTTTTAGCCTCTTTGCTTTAATCATCACAAAAGAGAAAGCCCAAAGTGTCTAATTTTTTATCTGAAAATGGACTAAATCAATTTGAAACATTATATCTGATTAGCATTTTTGTTTGTGTGGGGTGAAACTATGAGAGTACCTGGTATCAAAATAAACAAAAATCAGAGAAACACAACTATTGAAGTAAATCAGTATACAAAGATTTACAATTCATTTTCTCAGTTTAGGAAACCGTGGGTTCACATTTGAAAATATAAACTGTCCTGTTAGGAAACAAGCAATACATTTTGTTTTGGTTCAGCAAAGTTTGAAACTTTTAGCATCAAAAACTAATCATAAAAGCCCTTCAGCTGAAGAAAAGTAAACAATACGATGCTCTGCTGCAAGTTAATATTAATCAAAACAAGTGGTGCTAAAAGTAGGCTTTTAACTTTTTTTTTGTGCACTGATGGCTTATTGAACATTGACCAAGGGCCAGAAATGGCCTTTGGCCTTGCATTTAATGAGAGGATAACAGTTCTGCAAGGTTGTCTAAATGCAGGACTGCGTGGTGGCAATGTTAGTAGTATTGTTGCCTTGCTGCAAGGAGGTCCCAGGTGTACATCTCTGCTGCTGTCTTTCTGTGCAGAGTTAGCGTGTTTTCCCCATGCATGCATTGGTTTTCTCTCCGGTTTCCTCCCACAGACCAAAAACAAGCATGTTAGGTTGCATGTTGGAGACTAAATTGTCACTAGACGTGAGCGAGAGAGAGAGAGAGAGAGAGAGAGAGAGAGAGAGAGAGAGAGAGAGAGAGAGAGAGAGGTTGTCTCAATGCATCCCTGTGGTGGACTGGCAACCTGTCCAGGGTGTCCCCTGCCTCAAGGATGCTGGAGTTAGGCACCAGCTCCCTAGCAGTTTAGATGATGAGTGAATGAGAGTGAGGATCCAAATGCATAGTTCTGATTTAACAGATGGAATATTAGTATGAAACATAAATTAGAAAAATCCAATGTAAATTTAATAAAACCGTGACAATATTTTTTTTACATCAGTGAATATTGTTGCACAAGTTAAAGGGGACATATTATGACTTTTTCTTAAGTTGTAATGGTTCTATGGTTGATACAAAACATGTTCATAAAGTTCTTTGCACAAAACCTCTCACATAAGACGATTTTAGCAGTTTTGTTTTTGACATTTTCAGTACCTTCCAGAATGAGCTGTTTCAGGGCTCTGTCACTTTAAGAAATCAAGCTAGAGCTGGCCACACCCACCCATCCTCCAAGCAGGCTGCTATTAGCTGAGAAGCTCCAATATCCAGGAGGGGCTTGGAGTAGAGCCATTGCTCCAGCAGCAGCTCTCTCTTACATGTTTGACAGGTTTAATATGGGACTGAACTGAGTGAACTGGAATTTAAGCTGTAGCGTGTGGTAAGACCCAAACGCGGATGTACGAGCGTTGGGAGATGCTGACACACAATTTGCTCTAGGAACACCTGCACAAGTCTTGAAGGAAAACAAGATTGTGTCGGCATCCCAAAAGGTAAGGAAACTGACTTACTGGTCAGATGAATATTGGCAGAAGAAGTTAGAAAGCTCAGAACTCTCAACATGAATCAGATGAAACAATGACCGAGTGAAGGCGGAAGACTTCCATTCATAGACTAGCATGATGATGTAGGGGCAGCATCCCAGTTGGTGGGAGGATGGGAGTTGGAGTTCTGGTTGAAGGATTTCTGGCTGGAGGAGTGGCAGGAGACAGGGATTGTGACAGTACCCTCCCCTCCAGGGACAGCTCCAAAAGTTCTGTCTTGGTGGGTCTGGAACTCCGTGATGAAGGATGGGTTCAGAATGGAGTAGGCCAGCTCCCAGGAGCGCTCCTCAGGCTGTAGCCCTCCCTGTCTACAAGACATTGCCATCCACGACCCCAACAACGCGCGTCCAGAATCCGCCGGACAGTGTAGACCTGGTCACTGTCGATGTAATGGGGAGGAGGGGCCAGAGCTGGAGGGGGGGTGAGAGGCAAGGAGACAAATGGCTTGAGCTGGGAGACATGGAAGATGGGATGGGTCCAGAGACTGGCCGTCAGGTGACTAGATTGATGACATGGTCAATTGAGGAATCATGGAGAGAGTTTCCTGGACTTCGTCCGGAAGCACAGTTTAGTGGTGGAGAGCCAGACCTTATCACTGGGCTGATAGGAAGGGCCAGTGCAATGGCGGCATTGGTGCTGACGGGCGTACTAGCAAATGGCATGAGTGATGGCAGCACACTCCTTGATCCAAGCCATGCGACAGCAACAAACCATGATCTGAGCCACAGGAACCTCAACCTCAGGTTCCTGGTGGGTGAAAAGTGGGGGCTGGTAGTCGTAGCAGACCCTTAAACGGGCAAGTGCCCATGGCGGAGGAGATGTGCAGATTGTGGGAAAGTTCGGCCCAGAGGAGATGCCTGGGCCAGAGCAAAGGTTGGGCCAAGACGAAATAGCGGAGGTAGCGACCTGGCTGTTGATTGGTCCTTTCTGTCTGTCTATTAGTTTGAGGGTGATAGCCCGATGACAGTTGAGGCACCAACAAGTCATCCTGTCAGGTTTAATATAGGACTGAACTGAGTGTACCGGGAGTTAAGCTGTAGCATGTGGTAAGACCCAAACGCGGACGTACGAGCGTTGTGAGATGCTGACACGCAATTTCTCTAGGAACACCTGCACGAGTCTCGAAAGAAAACGAGATCGTGTCAACATCCCAAAAGGTAAGAAAACAAACTTTCTGGTCAGATGAACATTTGTAGAAGGAGCTAGGAAGCTCAAAACTCTCAACATGAATAAGATGAAACGATAACTGAGTGAAGGTGGAAGATCTTGACTTCCGTCTATAGACTAGCGTGATGATGCAGGGACAGCGTCCCAGTTGGTGGGAGTTGGAGTTCTGGCTGGAGGATTGCCGGCTGGAGGAACTGTGGGAGATGGGAATTGTGACAGTACCCTCCCCTCCAGGGACCTCTCCAGAAATCCTGACTTGGCAGGTCTGGTGATTAGGGATGGGTCCAGAATGGAGCGGACCCTCCCAGTGTACAAGATTTTGCCATCATGAGTTGGAGTTCTGGCTGGAGGATTCCCAGCTGGAGGAGCGGCGGGAGATGGGAAATGTGACGATGTGAGAGGTGGTTCTATAATAATTTTACTTTTTGTGACATCACAAACAGGGACTTTTTTGAAATAGTTTGTTTTTGGCACATAATTTCTAAAACCAAACACTGATAGAAAATGAATGGATGGAGTTTTTCACACTTGGAGTGTTTATACAGTAGAGACCCATATGGCAGCAAAAAAGGATGCAAAATGTGAGTTTTGCAAAATATGTCTCCTGTAACACCTGGGGAAAACACTAAGCTGCACTTTTATGTTTTTGTCAAGAAAGAAACAGCTGAACATAAATACTAATATAGCAAATCCATTCTGTTTACTAGGGAGGGAGAAGATGTTCCTTTTCACATTGGCACATGTTGGTGGGTTGCATAGAAACTCCATATATTAAGGTATGCTTGTCAGTAAATAGTCCCCTTTCTCAGAAAACCTGAAGTTTCATCTCACAGGAATATTGGTTGCAAAAACTATAACTATATAGAATTAATCAACAAATCAGGGCTCTTCATATTTTTCCCCACAGCTTTTTCACTGAACATGGACCTGTTGTAGGACCCTCCTGGTCTACAAGTTGGTCAGTGAGTAATGGGAACATGTCTGATATCATTCAAATATCTTGTAAAAGCTATAATGCATAGTGGTGGGGGTCATTATTTATACACCTGTATATGTATAATTCTTCATTAATGGCTTTAGCTCCTGTGAGAGTGCGCCCCCTTCAGCATTCAGTCTAAAGTGATAAATGCTGTTACATTACTGAATTTTTACTTCTAATTTGTACATTTTATACATACCTAAAAGTAATGTTTAAATTAATTATTGTCCACATAATCAAAAATATACCAACAGTCAGTGTTCTTTCATTGAACAGCCATAGAAAAATAAATCAGATTTATTAAGAACTAGGAGGAAACTTTACCTGCATGGGATTATTGATGTGTTTTGCAGGACAGTGAAAAACTGTTGCATCATAACCCAAGTCCTAGACAGAAGCAAGGGATTTAAAAACATCTGGAAAGTGTGTTTGGAGGCCCAACGCAGATGTGAAACAAAGAAGAAATGAACTTCTCAGAAGTGCTCCAGGTCCCTAAAGGAACAGATATCCATCACGTGGCTTCATATTAGGAAAACTGTTAACTGTGGAAAAGGGTTTTTGTGCAAACACGCCTCATGACATTTTGCAATTTGAAGCTTTTTGCAATAAAATGTCAACATTTGAACAGATTGATGCATCGGTAGTGGTTAGTATGCATTTCAGTGTCAGTAGTGTAGTAAAGAAGGACATGATATAACTGTTCATAATACAATTTTTATTTAAATAGATTTACAATTTTATACATAATAAACACAAAAATGAGTACATTTCATGTTATAGTGGTTCTATGCATTAGATAAAAAGTCAAATTACATCAGTGGTGTTTAGAATAAAAATTCAATTATCAAAGTATTAAAGAATAAATCAGTATAGTATAAAGTGCAACTCACAAAGCTAAGTTAATTGAACAGGAGATTCAACAATATAACAGCAGAAAACATCTCGAGTTTTGTCCAGACTTACTTAAAAAAAAGTCTAGATGTGACCCCGATAGGTCAGTTGTCTGTATTGCGAATGCTGATTTGTTATTGCACTGCTCTACATGCATAGATTAAATACAAAATACAGCTTGTGTCAGATGACTTTATAGTACTAAATATCCTCTATGAAGGTGGGTAAAAAGCTAAAATCCTAAATTGGGGTTTAGAAAGGGCAATCTCAGACGGCTGATGCTACATTCTCCTTTAGTATTGCCTTTGAAAACACTTCATTGGGATAATCTGCAAAAGACTGTTTTGCAAAATTTTCATAATGAGCATCAGCCTGACTTCAAATGTTTTAACTTTCTTATTTGTTGATTTTAGTTCTGAAATATCCTAGTAAAAGGGCTCCTCTTTGCACACCAGTTTATCTGCTTTGTTTATTGAAAACTGTGTGATTTTAGATTCAGAATCATTCCTCCCAAATACTTTGCTAGAGTTTCCATAACTGTGTTTTCTTGGTCCTATTGACGTAGTCATGTTGCTTTCGTCGTCTCTGTCACTGTCCTGCTTTTTTAAAAGCATAGAATGATGCATGTTCGTCTTCTTTTTCATTGCTTTATGTTTGACCTTTGAGGAGAATGTCAGATCAGGCGGTGAATCCAGTCTGGGCGATAATGGACCTTTAATTCTAGGAAGTGACACGTCTGGATAGATGGTCAAAGATGTTTGGTCAGTTGTCTCCTTGGTATTGTCGGATGGAGATTTTTTGTCTTCTGTGCTTTCGTTTTTTATGTTCATGTCCTCTTCATTGTCACTATCCTCTATTTTAGTGGCCTCTTGTTCATTGTCTTTCTTTGTGTGTGTCGAGTATTTAGAACTTGATGTGAAGGAATCATATTTGTAACTTTGCTCATTTTCTGCCTGGTGCCTTTTCTCATGACTTCTCTTGGTGGCGAGATACAAAAACCGCTGGGGACAGAAGGAGCAGCGGTATTTTTTCTCTGGGTTGGGGCTTCGGGGCGTGTTGTCAAAGCAGGAGCCGTTCTCCATGCAGCTTTTGCAGATGTAGTCGCCACTAGAAGGTGCCTCACCAGGAGGACCTTGTTTGCCGCAAGTTCTGCAGAAGTATGGGTGGGAACCAATCACATGAGCTTTCAGTCCGGTCTCAGTGATGAAACAGCTGTCACAGATGTCACAGTTATAGGTGGCCCTGGGGTTGTAGTCCCTACTAAGACCATGTTTTACCCCTGCGTTACCTCCTGAGTTGCTCTCCTCTGCTAGAAAGTTTGGTCTATCAAGAAGGGCTGAACCGGCAGCAGTTCTTTCTACAGATGATTCAGGAAACTGATAAAACAGATCTTCTCTGTGCTTGTATCTGAGTTTCTTTCTTTTCTTTTTGACTTTGTAAGAATAGTAAGGACGCCAAAGCTGATCGGCTTTGTCACAATCATTGGTGTCATCATATGTCTCTGGCTCTTTGGAGGCAGGAACGTCTTGTCTGAAGCGAAGTCTGGGACTCTCTGATTGTTCCCTTGATGGACTGCAATGACTTGGACTCTGCTCATTACTTAGCTTCCTTGTTCTCCTCGTCTTCTTGCGAAAGAGTTTAGATCCTTTAATCTGGCGACGAATTATAGCCTCATTGCCTATTTTCACTGTTATCTGACATAGTGGCATGGAGTCATTTTCCAAAGAAGGACCCTGACATGCAGGTTTGGCAATGTATGTCTCTGTTTTGGTTCCCATCACTTTATCACACCTTAAACTCTCTGTGCTTGATTGAAGTATCTCCTTGGTCATCTCTTCAACTCTTTTTGCAGAAGCTGACAGCTCACCTAACTTTTTAACAGTGCTCAGAGACTTTAAGAATGGTACGTTTTTACTCATGTGCTCTGAGTTAATCAACATCGGTGGATCATCATTGTAACCTACAGAGGACTCAGAATTGGGATGCACAGCAAAGATACTGTCATGGCTATGAAAAAGCGGACCATTGTCTTCGGCTTCTCGTCTTGTGCTTCCCCTCATTTCCAATTCACTGTTCAGAATTTGGCCCATATCTTGGTCGCACGTCTTGTCGAAGCAGATGCGAGGCACGACCGAGGACACGATCTTTGTCGTTGCCATGAATGTTAGAGGGAATGTAGTCGTCTCAGGGCTGCCGATGAGACCATTTTCTTCAAAGGGAGGATTAAGAGAACTGTTTTCCAGCAAGGATGGATCCCCTCTTTCACCGAACGTATGGCTGTATGTCTTGTATTGTCTTTTTCTAAACTTCATGGGCAGAAGCCTGTAGAGCTTGATTGGATAAACACTGGCTTTTAGCCCACCACTGGCTGATTTTTTCCTAACAGAGAGATTGGGATCAATGCCATGAAAGGACTTCTGATGGTTTTTCAAGATATAATATGTCATGAATGTCTCCAGGCAGAAAATGCACTGATAGCGTCGTTCACCTGTGTGCCAGATTTCATGCTTTGTACGATACTCAGCCAAGGCAAAGACTTTATTACAGTAGTGACAGGGGTAGGCCCTCTGCCAAGAATGCACATTCTCATGTCGCTTCAGGCTAGATAGGGTGACGTAAACCCGTTTACACACACTGCAGTTGTATCTCCTCTGACCAACACTTGGCCTCACTATCTTTTCCTTCTGCGGATGCTCTGGTTGGTCATGTTTAATAGTATCTGGCGGACAAGGGTTAGATGGGTCTTCGGAAGTGTTAGGGGGGTCTGCAGAAGGACTGGGGAGATCTACAGAAGGGTTGGAGAGGTCTGGAGAAGGAAGCTGAGTTAAAGTGCCATCCATTTCTGACGTGTCATCTGACTGTTGGTCCATGTCTTTGGCTGATAAGTCCCTGGGATGCAGCTTGGGTGGGCCTTGTGAGGCCTTTGGGCAAACCTGCTCATGGTTGTGTAGCCGTTTAAGGTGTATAAACTTTCTGTGGCAAAACTTGCAAAACAAATGACTAACAAAACGTTTTCTATGCACCTCTGAATGAATGGTGAGGAGAGCTTTACTTGAAAATATCTCTGAACACTGGTCACAGCTGTAGATTGACATGCTGTCCTCTGTGTGAGGGGAGAGGGGCGGTGGACCTAACTCCATTTCTCCATCGTCAGTGGTTGCAGGTAGCCCTGTATCTGTAACTTTCTCTGTTTCTGTCTCTGAAAATAGTGGGGGTGGGGCCATGGTAGTTAGTCCACCATCAGATATTTCATGGGCTACTGTGCTTAGTTCATCAGTTTGTAGCTCTGCTGGCCTAGGAGATATATTTCTCCCTAAAATGCCTCTCAGCCTGTGTCTTTTTTTAAGTGGGCCCGTGTTCCTGTAAAGGAGTTGCTTTGACTGTAATACAGGAGGCTTGCAGACCTTCTTGCTGTCCCACTGACTGCTGTCTTTACCGTCAGAGGATTTGCTTACAGCGTATGAGTGTTCAGAGAAGGTGTGCGTATTCTCATTGTTCCCATTGATGCTGGACGATGGTAGCTGTCCCACATCTGGAGACTGCTGCTCTTTATTGTTTTGAACCAGAGGAGTGAAGGGATCGTTGCCAAGACACACTTCATTAATAGAGAAGGCATTAGTAATACGAGGCCCTCTGGTACCTTCTGTCTCCTCAGGCCTAGATACTTCCTTCTTTGTTTTTGTAGACCCAAGGGCTGTGCAAAAGTCTGCAGACATGACACACTCATCTTGCTTTTCTTCTTTTGTGAGCTTCTCCAAAAAGGGAATTCCAAGTCTTTTCCCAGCTGCTATAAGCCCTCGTGTGTCCTCTCCACTAAGTGATGTCACCTTTGAGCCGTATATAAAGTTGAGGATGTTAGCAAACACCTCAGACTTCAGGTCTGTAAGCTCAAGCACTTGACCTGAGCCGCATGTGTTCGAACTTGTCAAAGCGTTCTTGAAGTATCCACTGCATGCTGCGAGGATGTTCTTGTGGGCCCGAAACTTCACATCCTCCACTACAATGGTCACATCACAGAATAGGCCTTGTGAGCGCTGCTCATTAAGCTTGCTTAGCACTATGGAAGGGTGTGTGCGATCCATCAGGTCCTGAAATATCAGGACACCACGGGCATCTAAAAGAAAAAAAGCACATCATTAGAACTTTTAAATAAGAAAACTGAGAAACTTAAAGTTTGAATGTGCTCAAGTTTGAACACTAGATGGCAGTAAAGTTTCAACACATGGATTCCAGTCATCAACTCTGGTAAATAAAGCAAACTATAAACCATCTCCTTGTAAACCTTCAACCAAAGAGAGTAGATCACACATTCAGAGTTAAATCACATATTTAAGATAATCAAACTATTTAAAAATAAACATGGTTTTATAGAACAGATGGAAGTTGTACCTTTGATGATTTTAGAGTTTTTCCTATGTAGATTTTTTTATATAAAATATATAAAAATATATTTTCATTTTATTAAAATAGGACCTACTAATTCTTTAAGGTATTTTTAGTTGCACAGTATTCATTTTGTGTTTGAGAGAATATTCCTCTGGTTTTCATCTGTAAGTGAATATCATAGAGGGCCTGATACTGTCAACACCAAACGCTTAAAATTTGCACAAAATTTCTTCAGAATGCATAAACAACATTGTGCCATACTGTTACATTTACGTGTAGTAATATAAAAAAGTGCAAAATCAGTTGTTGCTGACTTAAGAAACATGCAGACTTAATTATAGTGACATATGTATAATTAATGCAGGTATGTCTGTTATTTACTAATTTAATCAAAAATTTTTTGCTCTTTTGGATTGACTTAAATATGATTTGACAAAAAAATTGAAGTTGTTTGCTCTAAAATTTTAGGAAAATATTTTTAACGACAACAGATTTGCAGTAAATTATTGATAGAAAATTTAAATGGATGACGATGACTCTAATGGTATTCCTTCATGAAACACTTCATTATGACACAAAAGGTTGCTATCAACCTACAAACAATTAATAATTATTAATGTTTGAAATATTAGCCAGGATTAAATGATCATTTGTAGCACTTATTTCATGCTATAAAAAGAAAAAAATCATTTTCAGCTTTCTAATCATAGTCATTCAGTCACTATAAACTGGAACAAGCTTCCATCATACAGACCCTTATAAGACAGACCTTTTCATCAGTATACAAGATTTTATTTTGAAGTCTACAATCAGCAAATTGAAGAAGATATAATGATGAAGTCAGAGTTCATTCACCCAAAAGAAGATGTGTGTGAGGTTATCTGACTGAGTCACCTTGCTCAGCATGCTGGCTACATCTGGTAAAACACACTTCACTCGGTGAATCATCACACTTGGATCACTACTATACAAAGTGTCTGTTTTCACTTTTCTTATGGTTTCCTTGAACGCCTGTATCAGGTCTTTTGGCTATGGTTACTCAGACAGCAAAAATGTTATATTTAATGTCAAAATTGTTCTCTCAGCTGATCACAGCAACAACAAAATCTGCATTTAACATCAGATTCATATGATTACTTTCTGTAGTCCCATAAAATTAGCATGCAATTCTGTTTGGCATTTTTGCCGTCTTTAAACAAGAAACAGAAATGTTTACATCCTGGATAATTGTAACTAAATCATCTTATTAAATGTATTATAAAAAGTCTAATTTTGTGATTGTGCAAAAATACAACATGGCCGCCGAGCTTAACAGTCTCTCCGGCAGCTATAAACACAACTGCCCTCCTGCTTTCTTTTTGCCTCAGACAGGCCTCCGTTGTCATGGCAACATGCTATGGCGCAGCATTTATTGGGATACTGCTGGATGGCGATTGACTGTATCAGTCGTCAGTGTTTCGCACAAACATCCTGCCCTTTCTGGGAACCTGCAACACGCAGCAGTCTGCAGAGCAATCAAGGTTTACTTTTGTCTTTGCATGAATGTGCGTGTGTGTGTGCGTGTGTGTGTGTTGATCTGTCTGTGTGCAGCACAAAATGGACTTCCCCATCCATCATAGCAGCAAGTGATGTACCAAACACATATGATTTTTTTGTTGTTGTTTCTATTATTCACGGAACATTCTCTTTCTATTCATTCTAGGGGTCTATTTCAGTGCGGAACTTTCGTTTTTCAGGTTTTAGATCGATTGTTGTGGTTTGTTGCCGCCACATGCTGAGCGGAAATTCTGAATTTGTTAATCGAGCTTATGAATTTGCCACACCCAGACTTAGTTTACCTTCAAAGCCAAAGCAAAAGAAGAAATCTTTCTAAGATTTCTTTTCTGAAAAGTAAAAATCCCCACATACCAACCACAAACCAGTACGTAGAAAAGACTCAAACAGAGAGCAAACTCTCAAAGCAAAAGCTACTGCACGCACCTCTGCAAAGCACACTTCCGCAAAACATAATAGCAAAATTTTTAAAATTTTGAAAAATAGACCAGTCGGAAGGTAAGCATGCAAAACGTACCTCAGTAAATCCGAGAAAATGATGCGCAGCCAGCAGGAAACAATGTCATGCAGGTTGCCCTTTTCTACAGCTCAATGAAGACCCAACTACACAGAAAGAAACCTGCTTTGTAAGAGCAAGGCGAAAGTAGTTTTTTCTATGAGGGTCGCTGAACAGTGATGTTGTCAGAAGCAGAGCTTTTTCTGACGTCCTTCTTCCTCTCCCTCCCTCTCGGTGTGCAGATGATACCAGATTCAGCATCCATCAGCTCTATCCATGCTGCCCAGGTCCTGGGCTAGAACTGCCCTGCCCTCCTCTGACTGTCCCTCTTCTGTCCTACACCACCAACGCTAAGGGAATAACTCGGCTTGTGCAGGATCTAGCTATATCGGAGTATGTGTCTGCCTTTGTACTAGCTGGGCGACTGACGCTTTCGTTCTGGAGCTATGAAGCAGGAAACGACAACTTTTATTAAGCATTGCAGAGGGCTACAGGGAGAGAGTGGAGTAATGCGGGGTTCTGCATCACACACCAGCTCTTTCCTCAATTCCACTGCCAGGGAAAAATGCTCGGCTGCATTGCTATCAGCACATAAAGTAAGGAGTCGACCGATGAACAACAGATGCCGTGTTGCAGCTCCTCTTCACTGCACACGCCAGATGCATTTGGATGTTGATGGGAAAATGCTTTGCTTAAAATAAATGCTCAAAAGCCTACTCAGAGAGAACATGCATCTTAAATGCATAACGTCACACTGCCTGTTTCCAGCTTGTGCTCACACTCTCTGCCTGTGCAGCAGCAAATTACACCAAAGCCCTTCGCCCGTGCATGCGCAGTCGCTGTGGTTAGTTAAAGTAGGAGCAAAGAGGAGGTGGCACCAGCAGCACAGCAGCCACAGGACAGATGTTCACTGGTGCTTTTTCTGGCTCAGACCGAGAGAGTCCTGATCTCTGTGGGGGATTCTGGGTATACTTATATAGCGGCTGCTGATTGATGCAAAGGCAACAGATGCGTCAGCACTGCAGACAGGGGGAGGGGGAGGAAGCCAAACACGACATAGCCGTGTAGTCTCTTTGCTAAGCTCTGAAGACGGAAGCAACTGTTTTATTTACATTTCTGAGTGTGGTGTCATGGCTGCTCAAGTCTTCTTCTCGGTCGGTCCAGATTAAATTAGATTCAGAGCTAATTCATTTTACAGACCTTCTGTTTCTATTTGCATATGCTTACTGGCTAAAACAGCACGGTCCATCACAAGTAATAACTTAAAAAATCTGAGCTCCTGTTTTGTTCCGTTTTCTTTTCTGTGTTCATTAAATCACAGCAAATTTACATCTGAAGGGTCAATCCTCCAACGTGCAATGGATACACAAAACACTTTCAGTTTGTTTCCAAGGCTGACATATATTTAAATAAGGAATGGGCGTCTATAGTGCCATATGCCCTCTTTTATTTTTATAATACACTGCCCGGCCACAAAAACAGTCGCCACCACAAAAAAAGTCACACACTCTAATATTTCGTTGGACCACCTTTAGTTTTGATTACGTCATGCATTGACTGTGGCATTGTTTCGATAAGCTTCTGCAATGTCACCAGATTTATTTCCATCCAGTGTTGCATTAATGTTTCACCAAGATCTTGTATTGATGATGGTAGAGTCTGACCGCTGCACAAAGCCTTCTCCAGCAAATCCCAAAGATTCTCAATGGGGTTAAGGTCTGGACTCTGTGGTGGCCAATCCGTGTGTGAAAATGATGTCTCATGCTCCCTGAACCACTCTTTCACTATTTGAGCCCGATGAATCCTGGCATTGTCATCTTGAAATATGGCCGTGCCATCAGGGAAGAACAAATCCATTGATGGAATAACTTGGTCATTCAGTATATTCAGGTAGTCAGCTGACTTCATTCTTGGAGCACATCCTGTTGCTGAACCTAGACTTGACCAACTGCAGCACCCCCCGATCATAGCACTGCCTCCACAGGCTTGTACAGTAGGCACTAGGCATGATGGGTGCATCACTTCATCTGCCTCTCTTCTTACCCTGATGCACCCATCACTCTGGAACAGGGTCCATCTGGACTCACCAGTTTTTAATAATGCGTTGGACAGTTCTGAACCCAGTTTTAGTCGTTTCTGCAATCTCCTTAGATGTTTTCTCTGCTTGATGCATGCCAATGATGTGACCCTTCTCAAACAGACTAACATCTTTTCCACAACCACCAGATGTGTCTTTCCACATGATTGTTTAAGAAATGACAAGCAGCTCATTGCACCAGTTGGGTTAAATAACTTGTTGCCAGCTGAAAGATAATCACCCATGCAGTAATCTTCCAATAGGAGGCTCATATTTGCGTAGTTAAATCCAGGTGGTGACTTTTTTTGGTGCCGGGCAGCGTATAAATGTGTTAGGAACCATCTATTCATTTCCACCCACTTTGTGGAGGCGGTAGATTCAGGAGGAAACCCCAGAAATCCTTAAGTGACTCTATCTAGCTTCTCATGAGGGATCCAAAAGTGTTCCCAAGCCATACGGGATATATTTTATCCTTTCAGCAACTTCAAGCAGGATATATCCATAAACCTCCAAAGGGTGCATCAGTAATCATCAAATTCCCAAACCCCCTCAGCTGCCTCCTTTTGATGCAAAGGACCAGTAGCTCTGCTCCGAGCTCCTCCTGGACGATGCTCTGATGATGCTCTGTCTCTCATGCTGAGGCCAGGCATCGTCCAGATAAAGCTCATTCCAGCTGCTTATTTTGGGAATTTAGTTTATTTCAGAATTTTTCTTTTCTGAAAAAGAATTTGGTCATGATCCGGACGTCACAACCAATTGTTTAGGGTTTGAACACAGATAGCAGGAATCGTGCTGAAGCACTTGGTTGTTAAATACCAGCTAGATGTAGATAAATGAGTGATGAATGACCTGGACTTGTGCTTTAGAGGACTCCAGCTTGCTTTCATGACAGTGAATCATTCATCCATTCACACACACACATTCACATGCTGATGGTGATGAGTTACACTGTAGCCGCAGCTGCCCTGGGGCACACTGACAGAGGTGAGGGTGTCATACACTGGTGCCACCAGAACCTTCAACCACCACCAGCAGGCAAAGGGGGTGAAGTGTCTTGCCTAAGGACACAACGACTGCATCAGACTGAGTGGGTCACAAACCTGCAACCCCTCGGTTATAGGGCAAGCACTTACCTTTTCTGCAATCATCTCCCCACATTTAACTGGACTCACCTTCACACACTGTTGCTCTACAACCAAACTCCTGAAGAAATGCTGAACTCTTTCCATCTGTAGAATTGCTTTTGGGTAAAAAGGCTTAGGCAGTATTGGGACACAAGCTTATGGTTGAGTGTTTTGGTGTAGTGTTAATATCCCCCCGCCTTTTGGGGGTCTCTGGATGGTGTTTTTGAAAGTGTTACCATCTGGACATTCCTTTGTTCTCATAGGGAACCTAAATGCCACCATGAGCAACGACTGAGTTATGTAAAAGGGTGTGACTGGGGAGAACGACCTTGTTAATCTGGGGTTCTGTTGTTGAACTTCAGTACTAGGTGTGGCTCATTCATAATACACACTATATTTGACCATCGGTTGGTCCATAAGTGTACTTGCTGCTAAGTAGTCTTGGGCCAAAGGTTAATGTTTGATTTAATAGTTGATAGTATGTCTTGGGTACTTAGGTAAAGAGGGACGTCTAAAGATGTCAAATGATTACAACTTGATAGAGAATTAGATCAGATGGCAAAGAAGATTGTCAGCCAGACCCTAACAATTGGTAAAATGTAATGTTTGGATGTGGTCCCCTTTCATTAGATCTTCCTGGAGGAGGTTGGGGAGATGTCCACTTCAGAAACATCTTCCAGGAGCTGTGGCCAGAAGTTCACTGTTACCTGCCATGGTGGTAACCATAGCACCTGCTGGTGGACATGGGCAATCAAACAGTGAAGAGAACTTGACTGGGGTCACTTGATATGACTGAAAGGTACCAAATGATTGAAATAACTGAAGCTACTGGTTACAGGAGTAAAATGCAATCATAGGAGCACATCAACCAGATGTCTTGTGGGTTAGGAGTTTGCTCTGTAATCAGAGGGATGTCGGCTTGAACCAAGGCTCCGCCCATGTCAGTCATTGTGCCCTTGTGCAAGACACTTCACCCTACTTGCCTGCTGGTGGTGGTTGGAGGGACCAGTGGTATCTATTGTGGCAACCTCACTTCTGTCGGTGTGCCCCAGGGCAGCTGTGGCTACAATGTAGCTCATCACCATCAGTTGGTAAATCTGTGCATGGATGATTGTACTGTAAAGCGCTTTGGAGTCCTCTGACTTAGAAAAGCACTATACAAATATACAATATTTGTATTATAACATGATGTAGTAGTGGTCTTTAAATGTATAGATATGAGTTTTCCTCCTGCATCATATCCCTTTACAGTGTTCAGGTTTGTATTTATGCTTGTGTTTGTGGTTGTTCAGAACAAATGTAATCAAACCCTAATGTATGTATAAATGGAAAGAACTCTTCATTTGTAAAAAGTTATCGGCGATAAATTGCTAAGTCAATCATAAAATCGGTTGCATGAACAATTTCAAAGTGTTACCCATAATTGCTGTCCTTGCACCAGTCCTTGGTGCTTTTCTATAAGTGGACATTCCATCTTTGCTACTGACATGTTTTAGAAAACGTTACTTGCTATCTAGCCTTGATGTCACAGCGTGGATGTGTTCAGAGCTACAGGAGAACTTCCGCAGGCCTCTGTGCCTGAGCTGCTCAGTGATCTCAGCTGCGGCCTGTAGGGACACTCATCAGCTGGGAGGAAAAGACTGCAGTACAAGGCTGAGTAGGCCTGATATGCAATAGCACTCTTAGCAAGCAAATACAGTTATCCTAGGGAGCATTTATCTTGCTACCATAATAAGTCATCATACCTGGAGTTGGTGATCAAACCGTTTCTATGTAGAAGGTCTCGCTAGGCCCGTCTTTGCTGCAGTGGAAGCCTCCCTGGTGTTTGCTTAGGCGAAGGAGAAGAGAGCCACTAGCCAGCTCCCGTTCTTCTTTTGGCCTGTATCAGGCCTTTATCATCGTCCTCTCTTGCTGCTCCCTGTGGTCTATGGCTCTGGCAGAGTTTCCTGGCTCCTGCTGTGCAAAGTTGCCTTCTTGAGGCAGCTGCCACTGCTGCGTCACTCCAGCCGCATCACTGACCTACGGTGAGTTGCTGAAAAGGAGGGGTAGTGTGGTTAATGTGAGGAGCAACAGGATAAGCAAGCCTGGTCCTACACCACTCTTAACAAACAAGTGGATAAGGCTTTCGCTCCCTCTTAGGCCTAGTTGCTGCTTTGGTATTCAGGAAGTGAGTCTGGAAGACAGATCCTTTATTGTTACGTAATGAATATTTTCCCTCCTAGAGCAGTTTCAGCTGAGAAGGGAGCATGAGAGGCTAATAATAGGCCACACGACCCAGGGGCTGTGTGCGGTCATGTCAGCTCTCTCCAGTATGAGCAGAAGAATACTTATTATTTAAAGCATCATTCATAAACAAGTACTTACAATTCAACACTTGCTGTTCTTGTTCCGGCTTAAGTCCTAACAGGAGTTTTATTCCTCACATAACAACAATTAAAGACTCTTTTGATGCCCTATGGTACCTTTAAACAGAAAAATTGCATACCTTTGTTTTAATCTACAGCAGCTTGCTTCTATGGGCTTCAGATGAGGCAGGCCTGTTAAGGAAGATGCCCCCTACTTGCATGTCCACTCCAGGTTTCCATCCAGAATAACTATATATGTGGTAGTATTTAGGCCTGGAAATGGTAGCCAGAATTACAGCACTAGGTTTGCACACGCCACCCAAAGGTTTATTTACTTGATCCCTCTCCTCCCATCATGCTCTTCTCATTGTGATGTTGCACCCTCTGCTGGATGCCTAAATGAACACTCCATAGAGATTCTATTGAAGCTGGTTTGCTGAGGGCAGAGACGGTGACGGCTGGGAGCTTTCACCAGAGGGCGCAACAACAGCTCAGCAGCAAAGGTAAACAGGAAGTATGTCAGCTGAATTTACTGACGTGGTGATGTCACATGGAACCTTGTGTAATTTGCCACATAGTGTTAATGTTTTACCACTTTAATAAGAAGGGTCTGACTAATGTGCAATAGTCTTGGGTCTAAACTCAATAGATGAACCAGTGTTGGTGGTGACACTATAAGCTTTACACAATTTGATCCCATTTCTATTGTTGAATCGATGAAATTGCTGATGATGGCGCAGCATGACATGTCAAAAAGGTAATTCGCAAAGAGTTATAATTAACTTGCCATAAATGATCAACTGATGCATTGCTGAGGTGCTGTCTCGTTTCTCTTTTTTTTCCCTCTATTTCTTAAAGAAATCACTTTTTTAAACTTTTTAATCTACTGTTTTTTTTTTTAAGGAATGGCTCTTATTTTGTTCTCCACTTGTCCACTTTCCTCATTTTCTTTTAAACACACACTACACAAGATGCTTTCACGGTCCAAAGTCCAGTAAAAATCTTTAATAGGCCTCCAGAAAACATGAAGAACTATTGATCAAGACCATTGTAAATAAGTAAATGAAATTATGTTTTCTTGGAAAAATGTATAAAAACAAAAATTTTACACATTTCTGTCACACATTAAATACTCAACAATGTCTTCTTGGAGAAATACACAAACTGCAATCTAATACTTGGAATTTATGTTAACCTTGAACCTTAGAGTGACATTTAGGTATTCTATCTATCTATCTATCTATCTATCTATCTATCTATCTATCTATCTATCTATCTATCTATCTATCTATCTATCTATCTATCTATCCATCCATCCATCCATCCATCCATCCATCCATCCATCCATCCATCCATCCATCCATCCATCCATCCATCCATCCATCCATCCATCTATCTATCTATCTATCTATCTGTCTATCTGTCTGTCTGTCTGTCTGTCTGTCTGTCTATCTATACTGTATATTGTGGAGGAAAAAAAAAACAAAAAAACATTAATAAAGTGGTTCTCTTGCATTTGTCTCAAAACCTAAGCCAATAACACGACTCGAATGGAATGCAGCTATTGGACCATCTGGTTGTAGGTCTCCTCAAACAGCAGCACTTCTGCACTTCCCTGGGTCCTCCATTCATTACGCAATTGCATATTTTGCAGCAGAACACCACTGGTGTGAGAGGTTTACGGCTCAATAATATCAGAGGAGAAACAGCCGGCTGCTACCACTTCCACTTTAGGACAAACTAAAGTAGTATTTATAGCTATACTATGTTAGAACGTTGTTAAGAGGCATGAAAAAAAAAATTTAAGCTAATGTGTGTTCCAAATTTGCTATCAGCTTTCAAGGTTGATGTGGAGTGACACAAAGTAGTGCCAGTCTAATGTAAATCAACTTAATGTAAACAGCATAACAGTCCTCCTAAATGGTCATGTTGGGAAGTACTAAGGAAGCTGTCAATACTAAAGGAAAAACATTTGAAGGACTTTAGGAAAGCTGTTGTTTAAGATCGTTTTAAAAATTACAAAAAGGTTTGGTTAAAAAGCAACATATAAATAAATATAAAGGAAATGCAGAAATGAGATGTGGTGTCTGACTGCAGTGTATATTGTGTTGTGTTGTTTTTTTGTGTAATATGAATTTCTTCCATTGGGCCACAGAAGTATATTTCAAGTCAACAGACTTGCAAAAGGTTTTGGCAAGGTGGTAATGATGGACCTTCACATTAAAGTACGTGAAAATATCCTATATGTAAATGGAGTCAACTAAATATCCACAAAAACACTTCAAAATGATTTATTGTGTCCCAATTTCATTGAAGAAAACAAAGACAACTTTATGTATAAATGAGAAAAACAACTATATGCACCTTTTGGTGGAGGATTACAGCTGTGCTTTGTCATAATGTAGTCCCAAGGTGTAAATTTAAAAAGAATATCACCGTAGACCATCAGATTATTTCACCCAGCAAACCCCTTTATGTTTGCGGATTCAGGGGGAAGGGTGGCGGGTCACGACCCAGCGGACTGATACCTGATATTTATGGCAAGCAAAACTTCCAGTCTTCCAGTGACTTCTTCTGAAGACATACAGAACTAACTACGCCAATTATCGTTTCACATAAAATCAATGTAAATGATTAATGAAAAACATTGCGCAAATCTGACTCATGACGTATAGCTGGTCGAAAATGATAAGTAACTAGTTCCTGAGCGGACGAATAACGCGGATGTATATTGCAGTTGTAAGCCGCTCAGCTGATGTGAAGCTAACAGGGACAGAGAGAGAAAAGAGGAGCTGGTGCACAGTCTGTTACAACTACAACACTGGAACAAATAGGTAAAAACAGCATATCAAATGTTAAAATTTTCACTGACATCTTAGTCAGCAGTCTTTTGAACTTTAAAAATGACTCAATATTGATTTCTACTAGTAGAATTTTGACTTAGTGTTGTAAAAATATCTCAAATTCCGTTCTGCTTTCCTGTTTTTTGTGTCAAAAATGTATCAGAGGCCATTTCTTTTTTCCTAAGCCTGAGCGTGCTAGCTGCTAGTTAGGGCACTCGGTTATGCTACTAGACTTTGTCATAAATGCATCAAAAACAGTACACCAAATCTGTGAGTTGTAGCGAAGCTCCTATTTTCGAATCCAATTATATCATCCTGTCGAGTTGGCAAACCGTAAAGCCAGTGACAACAAGGCTAGTTCAAATTGATTAGCTGCTATTAGGCTCTTGTTTGATTTAACGTCGCTAAACGTAACCTACGTGACTGTCCTGCGCCAGCTAACTCGGTTTCGACAAGGTTAGTATTTTTTCACTCGGACAACTATCATATTTGATAGCAAATCGCTTACCAATGTATCTAAAATTTCACATTTTGTCAGTTTCTGCTAGCTAGCGAACCGTCATTGGAAAGGTATTCGTTTGTTACTTGGCTAAGCTAGTATTAGCTTGCTAATAATTAACTGGTCTCGAGCCTTGTCAGCTCAGTCTGTGTACCTGATGTTCGCTAAATAAGATCGATTGTTTCAGTTATTTATTTTTATACAAGAACAATATGCTTTAGTTTCTTTATTTAGCAGCTATATATTTTCAGGCAAGCATTAGCTAATGTTCTAGACAGTGGTGCAGTGAGTGAAGAAAACATCGGTGGCCTTATTTTTGTTGGTTAGCATTTCTGCTCACAACATGTAGGTTGACAGTGTTGCTAATAAAGTGTTGCTGTCGAGTTTGACAGTAGTGTATTCGATATTCCCACCAAGGACCACAAAGGTAGCGTGTATGTATCGAACAAATATTTTTATTCCCTTTAAACTTATCAGCCGTTCTTATCATAGTAGCCCAATTGAGCTCGCCTTGGTTTACTTGTAGCCCGATAGCTTTATTACCTCAAACCGTTTCGAAAGACGGTCCAGCCGATGCTGCCATTTTCGGTTTTTAGCTAATCTCAAGTAAACGTGATTTCCTCTTTTAAGAGATTGGGTTTGCAATTCAGCGTTAGCGCACATTAATTCGCACCTTAAACAACTTTAAAAGCAGTTAGTCGTTCAAATCTGGCAATTTGATTAGTGTGCAAATAGGTTGACACACCGGTAACTACGCAGTTCCATGCAACCAGTGCTAAATTAGCCAACGTAAGTTAAAACATATGGATTTATCGTCGTTATATTCTTGAAGTTTCGATGGTTTTTTCAACTGATGGATATTGTTTGTGAGATGTTGTCAGAACGATCGGGGCTAGCTCGGATATGAGTGGCTGAACATGCTAACGTTAGTCGGTGGTGGCAGACAACTACGTCAGAAATACAGGCCTCTGGAAGTCATAGGTACAAAACTAGAGCCCGTTGTTGTTTGTTGAGTTGTAAAAGTGATCCAGGTGGGATGATGTTTTAAGCTCTCGATTATCTGATGTTTTTATTGTGTCAAATGCAGGCGAGTGGTGTTCCAGTTGTCAGAATGGTCGAATAACAAAGACCAGGATGCACTGTCAGAGCAGGCCTAACGTGGCCCTGTAAAATCGTGAAGTGTGGCGTATTTTTGTGATCAATATGCTCAATTTCACAGCAGAAATACGACTTGATTGGTCATTTGATAAGTCCTTTTCTAGGCTTGAATTGTTAGAGGGTTTTATTCAGCTATTTTTGTCACAACTAATCAAATCATCCAACTTGATGTGTTCATACAGTTATCACTCAATTCTCATCATGCCCTTGAGATTTAGATATTCATTGTACTCTTAAATATAAATTATAGTTTCGTTGTTTTATTTGTCATTGTATCTCTAGCAACAAGATGATATTTTTTTACGTTTTGAATTGCAGTGGATACTGTGAAAATAATAACTTTTAGGTATTATTTTGGCATCTTAAACCGATCCCATTTATTCTGGGTTCTTTGAATTGTAATCTGCCTCATACTTTATTATTATTATTATTATTACTACTATTATTATAATACTTTGACGTGTTCATAAATTTTATTGACACTTTAGTTTTAATTGCAAGTGCAGTTTCTCTGAGTAGTTGCTTGTGTAATTAAAAAAATCTGCTTAAAGTAAAAAATTGTAGGCATGTACATGCCTTTAACTTTAAATACTATAAAAATTTGTCAAAATTTTATTGTTACATAGTTTTAAAATCAATTTCTTCTAAAAACATGTAAAACAGTTTTGTATTCTGACAAAAAGCATGTATTCTTGAATATTTTCTAGTTTAGGAAAAACGAAGCACTTGATTAAATTAAGTCTTTGATCACAGCAATCTCGATTACTCTTTGATAAGAAAATCAGTTGATTCTTAAGCAGAAGGGTTTGATTGTATTAACTGTGGGTATTGTGGTTATGGATGAGAGGCATTTATTAGATTCTATATGCACTTTGATGAATTTGAAAAATGAAACCATTGTGCTCCTCTTCATCTCATATTGGCCAAAAAATGATTTTTGCTTCAGAAACAAAGCAATTAATCTTTGTTTTTAGAAAGCATGAATACATCATTTATCATTTCTTTTTGTGAGTTTTATTCTGTTTCCATCTTTTATTATTTTAGTGAATGGTAGTGTCTAGAAAGGGTATGTCCCTTCAGGAGAGAGGTGCCAATGTCCAACCGGCCTAATTCCAATCCAGGGGGGTCACTGCGCCGTTCACAGAGGAACACTGCTGCGGCCCAGCCACAAGACCACACGGTAGCTGGAAGGTGAGTCTATCTGCACGTTTACAGTTTCATTTCTTTCATTTATAGAATCATATTTTTCTTTAATTGGGGTGTCAAAAAAGAATTTTTAGATTAAATTCTTTTTCATATGTTATTAACTCTGATTTAGCAATGTTTCACGCTATCCCGTAGGTGCTAATATTTAAAGGTTGATATTGCGCTCAAGAAAAATGATTTGAGGATATTTCAAGTCAATTTTATGTCACTACATTCCAGAAACCCACACTTTTCCTTGCTCTTTAATGTTCAACCTTACAGGTTGCAGTCAGAGCAGGTAAAACATAAAGCAAATTCCCCACCTGAAAGTAGAAGACCTAATTCTAAGGCTCCCAAAGCCACAGCCAGCTCAGCCACTGGCCAGTCCAGAGGGCACAGCTCAAGAAGGTACCCCTATTTTCTACTTGGTCCTTAGTGCATGTGTGTTTACTTAGGGTTGAACTGCATCCATTTCTACCTTGTATCTCATAAACCATTAGATTTTTCTCTACATCTGGATAAATATGGTTAACATAGCTTTGTTAACTGAACGTATTTAGTTGAATCTGAAAGTGATATTCCCCGGTTTCTTTTGCTCCCCAACAGAAGTGGTCTTACTCTCTCCGTGGCTTCGTTTGTATTGCAAGACGACCCAGAGACAGCAGGAACATCCGAACAGGAGCGACCAAGTCACCAGTCAAAGAGCGAGGGCGCCCGAGGCCTCAAACGAAGTGAAGCTCCAGACCAAATTAGTGTCCTTGGACCCACCCCTGCCAAGAAGCCCAAATCTTCCCTCCCCCAATCCAGAAATAATACCTCAGAGGCCAAGAAAGGCCCAGCTAAATCCAAGAAGAGACCAGTTGCATCAGAATTGTCTGCATCGTCAGGCCGAGGCCAGAGTAAGAAGAGTGTGGCCACAGGGGCCTCTCCACTTCAGAAACGGAAGAAATCGGACTGTGTACCCGGTCTAAGTAGCACCGCTGGGTCCCTCCCCAATTGTACCGAGGGCAGAACTGCAAAACCCACCAAGCTGGCGTCTAAATCGGCCGCCTCAGCCAAAGCTGGGTGTAGCAACGTGACGGACTCCTCTTCATCTGCCTCCTCCTCTTCCTCTTCCTCCACCACAGGCATCAACAGTACTGCCACACAGGGCGCCCGAGTCAAACAGGGAAAAGATCAGACAAAGGCCCGTCGCTCCCGATCTGCTTCTAGCCCCTCCCCACGCAGAAGTACGCGTGACAAGGAGCAGGCCAAAAGTGCCAGCTCTTCAAAGTTTGAGTGGGCAACTCGCTTCAACCCCAAAGTCAACTTGCCAAAACCCAAACTTTCCTTACCCGGATCCTCCAAAACTGAGACCTCTAAACCTGGGCCATCAGGATTACAAGCTAAACTAGCAAGTAAGTGTTTTAGCTTTTATATGGATTGTCTGCATTTATACTCTAATTCCTGTTTTTGTTAAAAGAACACTTGATCAGAGACAGATTACTCCAGTATATGCCCCAAAGATAAACCATACTAGTGGATAACTACAGATGTAGGGACTCATAAAATATTTTATTCTCAAAAGTTTCTTTTTTCCCATTTTTTCCTCCTGTAGATTTTAAGTCTTATGATCTAATCACATTTTTTCATCTTCAGTGACATATTGTATATTAGTTGGACAAAATGTCGACAGTTGAACAGGAAAATACCTCAAATTTCAATAATGTTGGGGTAGTCATTATAGTCATGTTTTGAAAAATCAGGCAGGAAACTTAACCAATTAACCAAAAAAAAAACCATCAAGATATTTTTCTAATACATATGTATATAAAAAAAATCCACCAAGTGTTTAATGTGATGATTTCTATATATCTGCAGCAGACCTCATCACCATGGCTGTCTGTGTGGGAGAGACCTGCTTATTGTATATAAGTGTAGAAATTGGGTCACATTAGTTTAATTTGTTCAGTGATTTTTAACCATTTTTCAAACCATTTTATAAAATAATATGATATTCAGAATTAATTGAAGTAAATGCCAGATGAATCTTTATTATTTGAGTAGTAAGTTAAAGCATATAGTTATTATTTTACAGTTAATAGTAAGTAAAATCAAGCCTCAAGTGGGACTACTCAACTTTGTTTAACCTATTTCAGCATTTTCTTCTGCTGAGATGTTTTCATCTCAAAGTTTGACAATATTAGTTTATTTCTGAGAGTCAGGAGAGAAGAGTTCCCACTGTCAACACACCTTAAAAAACCTGATTGGTAAGGTGGGGTGCTTTCACCTGTTTAGATTTTTTTTTATCACAGAATCTAACCAGCAGCTAATTGGGTTTCTAGTCTAAACTACTGTTGTAAGAGATCTAGGTAAGAAGAGAATCAGCATTGTGACTTTAAAAGCCCAGAGTTAAACTTAGTCATTTTGTTTGAGACACTAATCCTGACTCGAAATACAGGTCCCTGCTGAACTGGCTCACGCTTCTGATTTAAATACCAAAGGTCTGAAACCGCAGAACAGATGAATATAAACATGCTGCTGATCCTTCAGTTGTCTTTTAGAACAAGTAAATTTTAATGGAACTGCAGACGCTGAATAATTAAGATGCTCTTTATACTATTTAAATGTTTCAGGGTTATTATCGTAAACGAAAACTAACGAAATAACGAAAACTAGAATTAAAAAAAAATTTCGTTAACTGAAATAAAAATAAAAACGAATTTAAAATGAAAAACTGAAACTAACTGAAACTGTAATGAGGGTTAACAAAACTAACTAAAACTAACTGAATTTAAAGAGAAAATTTGCTTAGTTTTCGTGTTTATGTTTTATTTTAATTTCCGGTAGTTTTTTTTGTGCGAGTGCCACAACAGACGGCTCGTCAGTCAACATCGAGCGTCATGTCGGCAAGAGCTGGGAGGAAGTGACAGGCAGTGTTGTACCTGAATGTGTTCATTAAAACGATCGTTTGTGAACTGAACTCGCTTGTTTTTTGCCTGACGAACGTTAAAGTGAGCGCGCTCATTCTGGCGTGTGTGAACAGGTTTATGAACTGCGTTCCCTCGTAGTTCGTGAGCTCCAAATCTCCACCGAGCTAAAGTAGCTAAAACAGCCTGTGAATCATAGACTTTATAAAAAGTAGACCCTGAAATTGTGGCCGCCTTAGGGAATAGCGGTCGGTGTGGCGTGTACACTTCAATCTCTATGCTGTGGAGGCCGGACCTCTTGGTGCGTTCAATTTACCTCGGAGAACATACAACTGCACATAACATTGATTTTAGATGCACCCTTACAAGTTTATCTTGTAAAATAAACACGTTTCCACCACAGCAACTGTTGTTATTACAAGAAGCTGCTTTGTTGAACCTCAAAGTTGGATTCAAAAGCATTCTCTGACTTAGGGGGGTGTTCCAGTTCATTATTTCTACTCGGAAGTTAGAATTTCCGAGATTTTTTTGTTACTCTGCCATATCTTTGATACTTACCTGGAATGTTTGGTAGCTCACCTGTTCTAACTGAATACATTTGTGAAAAACTATGATGATTTTCTGGGATTTTGTTAGACACAACAATTATCTATGCTTTTATTCATTCTTGTCTTTGATATGTAACTAATATTACAAAAAAGACTAAAACTATAACTGAAACTAATAAAAACTAAACTGAAACTAAGCATTTTCAAAAAATAAAAACTAAACTAAAACTAAAAAACAAGTTGTAAAAACGTATTAAAACTAAATAGAATTAAAAATTTTACGTAAAAACTAAATAAAAATAAAAACTAATAAAAAATGCAAAACTATTAAAACCTTGNNTTTAAAAGCCCAGAGTTAAAGTTAGTCATTTTGTTTGAGACACTAATCCTGACTCGAAATACAGGTCCCTGCTGAACTGGCTCACGCTTCTGATTTAAATACCAAAGGTCTGAAACCGCAGAACAGATGAATATAAACATGCTGCTGATCCTTCAGTTGTCTTTTAGAACAAGTAAATTTTAATGGAACTGCAGACGCTGAAGAATTAAGATGCTCTTTATACTATTTAAATGTTTTTTGACTATTAATTGAAGGACTAAACTCATAACATTGGAATAAAAACTTAAACAGTTAGCAGTATCAGGGTGTGGATCGGTTTCTCTGATACTGTCATTAGATGTTGCAGTGCAGTCTCATCAGGTTAGGTTGGTTCTTTGGTTGGCAATAGGGGTGTTCCAAAAAGGGTACTTCACGATTCGATTTCGATTATGGGAGCTTCGATTCTTCAATTATAATAGTTGTTGGTTCGGTTCGATTACTGGTGCCACGATTCTTTGATTATTGACATTTTTAATGCTTTTTTTCATACGAGATTGATTGTCTTTTTCTTTGTCTACATTTGTAAATAAATAACCTATCCATTAACTCAGTTCCTCTAAAACTACTCTCAGTAAGGAAATTTTTACATTTAACTATTTTTCAAAGACAAAATCTTATTTTATGACTGTATGACTTGTGTAAATATTTGCACTTTGACCAACTTAACTTTGATCAGGAAAAGCTTTAAACATTTAAAACCTGCTAGGGAAACATTTTGTCTCTCCTTCCTTTACTTTATTTAACAAAAGAACATTATTAGAAAACAGTTCAATAACATGCAAAACAACATAGTTCCAAGATCATCGTGTTTTTTGGAACCCACGGCGTGAGTCTGTTATGCGCTAGCTTAGTTAGCATTAGCCAATCTGCCCGTAGCTGCGCGTTTGATCCCAAACTTTGGACCGTTTCTGCTGGTTTCTCTATTTTCCTCCACAGCACCTAGATTACCACATTGTGCGCCAGTAAAAAGCATCTTCCTTACACAAAAACAAATAACTTACATTTGTTAAGACTCCGGTTACGTGTATTTTTTTTAGTACTGGCTTTGCAACAAAGCTTTCACGTTATTTATTTTTTTAAGCATCAACGTTCATTAATCGATTCTGAATCCTCACGCGAAGCTTTGCGATGCATCACCACATCGATGAAATGCACCCACTCCTAGTTGGCAATGCATTCTTTATGTGATTTTTAGTATAGTTATATTGTCTGTTAATACTTAAAGGAACAATATGCAAGAATTTTACAATGAAATAATCACAAAACAGTCTAAAGTCTCAATCATGTTGGTCGGAAGTTTACATTTAAACAGATTTCATTCTTAGCCGGCTGGGGGGTTGTCAGTTTTACTCCTCTTAAAATGGTCAAAGAGGGACGTAGTTATTGTTTACAATCTGTGAGCCCGTGAGGTTGGAGAGTCTGCGCCGAGCTAACGCTGCAGCGCCGGTATTTGTAATTCGACAACAGCAGGCAAAAAGCTCCAGTTGTGTTAAGAATTGAAGCCAGTAAACAGGAGTGACCCAGAAGTTATTTCTTGTACCCCTAAGAAGCCATGGCATCTTTGTTTTACTCTAATATTGGGTGAAGCAGGCTAGAGGCTAACATTGAGCTAATAATGCAAACCGTGAATTAGAAGCAAATTGCTCTAAAAATATCTCAAGCTACTTTTTCAATTACCAACAACTGGATATTACAGCAGGGTGTCCGCAGGGTTTTAAAAACTATTAAAAAGTGATAAATAAAAATTGTCAAATTTAAGGCCATTAAAAGTGTTAAATTTGGTCTCAGGGGTATTATTTTTTCCAAATTAGGTATTATTTTTTCAGACTATCAGGTGTCCTATTCTGATTTAAATTATATATGCTTAAGTTCGCGATAGTTTGTTTAAATATTGGCTTTAGGGGTGCAACGGTTCGGCACGCACAAGGGTCCGCGGATCGGTCACGTGGAAGACCGAGATGCGCCACCTGTTCAATCCAAACGAGAAAAGCACAGCAGTGGTCATGGCTAGTGGAGGAGGAGAGGAGCTTATAAAACCACAACTGGCATCGTTTAAGTCGCATGTATGGGAGCATTTTGGCTTCCCTGTAAAATACAAAGATGATACAAATGGCAAAAACGAACACGCGCGTGCCTCTATGCCATACCAGCCTGACGGCACAGCGCCGCGCACGCAAACGTCCAATCGCTATGAAAGCAGGAAGGGAGGTGGCACACCCAAAATGCCTGGGACAATTATTACATTAACGTGATGGGACCTGAAGTATTGATGGGGACAAATCTGTAAACGAGGAGTAAAGAAAAACAAACAGCGCTTCAGAAAGTTGAGGAAATGAGTGAAAGCAGGACGCGCAGGGAGTGAGCTTGGCTATGGCAAGCCGTTTTCATATTTAATCAGCAATTGGACCTCTCTGTAATTCCTATTTAGCAATACTTTCATTGATCCTAGTACTGTGTTCTTATTAGTCAAAATTGCAAATGAAGACTTCAACAGCTATGCTGTTACTAGTAGAAATTAATGAAGGATATCCAATATAACAACAGCACTAGTAGGAATTAAGTTTGAGATATCTGAGAATCCCTAAAAACCTAAGGTGGCCTTTTCAACATTTATTAGGCAGACTGGATATGTACTCCAGATTGTTCCTAGTAGAAATTAACATTCCATACATCCATGAGAACATTCTTACTGAATATCTGACATGTTCATTCTACATAGTAAGAATCATTCAGTTGGCCTCATCAAAAACTGCAATATAATAAAATAGTTTTCAAAACAAATAAAATCTGTAAGCAAAAAAGTCTTTACATTTAGGACAAAATAACCCTGCCTATTACTCCCTATCAAAGAAACTATAGGGGGCCTAAGTCTCTTCCCCTTCCGGTCGGCTTTTCCTTTTATACATCTTCGTTGGTGTGTCAGTGTTGTGAAGCAATTCTCTGCCAGGACAGCAGAGGGCGTAGCACTTTTCTGGGGTTTCCTGCCATCAGTGCAGTTACGTCTCTAGTGTGTTTGTTTATGTATTTCAGAGACTTTTTAACACAGACAAATTTGTCCTCAACTTCTCCATGCAGTCACCACCTCTAACCTAGCTCAGGAGGTAGAGCAGGTTGTCCAGTAATCGAAAGATTGTAGGATTGATCCCGGCTCCCGACAAAGAATGTTGCTGTTGTGTCCTTGGGCAAGACACTTCACCCACATTGCCTGCTGGTGGTGGTTGGAGGGCCTGGGCTCTGCAGCCTCACCTTTGTCAGTGCACCCCAGGGCAGCTGTAGCTACATTGTAGCTCATCACCACCAGTGTGTGAATGTGTGTGTTCATGGGTTAGTTGTAAAGCGTTTAGGGGGGGTTGTAAAACCCTAGAAGGCACTATATAAATACAGGCCATTTACCATTTAGGCCATTTAAATTTGCGTTTCCTATAATTTCCTGATACGACAGAAAAGTTTGCTGTGTGTCTTTGTTCTCCTTCAGTCATGGGTGTATAAACGTTTTACATCATCGGACTTTTACCGCAAGACGCTCTTCAATCTGCTCCATGTCTGTTGCTAAATATCCTTGGCTCTTGTTTTATGTTTTTTGAAGGGGAATGGTGGTGCTGTTGACAAAGTTAAAAGAAGCGGCATCCTGACCAATCACAGGCTTGCGGTTTCCATCGCTTTTGACGGATAGTTAGAAAAGTAGACTCTACTCTATCCATCCTTGCAAGCCTGTTGGAGAGCCCTTGCAATGACGGATAATGTTGTTTCGTGTCAACGTACCGACAAAGTATGAACTAGCCTAAAGAATCTGGTAATAGTTGTTTTTGCTCTAGTCAGCTAAAGTGCTGCTGCCCTTTATCCAGCCACAATTTTGTTTTAATGAATCAAAATATAGAAAAAGGAAATTGCAACATACTCTTCATTTCTGCAGAAAATAGCCTCGATCACAGTTGGTGTCACACATTACACTGTAGTGTGATGTTGCAAAACTATAGAGCCGACAGGACGTGGCTAGCTTCTGTGTTTACCGCGTGTCAGAATGAGCCAAATTATAGCAATGATAATCCAGTCACATTAAATTGCTGAGAGCTATTTTTTGGGTTTACTGTAGAAAAGTATAGTTCACTTGTCAATCAATGAATATCAGTACCAAGAGTCGGCCTATCGCAACAAGGAACACACTTTTTATCTTTCAATTAGCACACAAAGGAAATGGGCAAATTAATCAGTAAACATGGCAAAACGAATTGGCATCGCTTTAGACATTTGTTTTCTCTCTCGTCAAGTAAAAAGTATGAAGAAACTAACTTTTGCTCTCTACCTTTCAACCCTAAACTCCATATATTTTGGAGTTGGCTTGACCAATATGCAAAGCAACCATTACAATTCGTCCCATGCATCAATTAAAGGTAACTGACATCAAATACCTTAGATCTAAACTTATAAAACTTAAAATCAGTTGAATCGAGCAGTAGCTTTTCAGGTTAGTGTTGAGTCTGGCTGTTGGAGGTGAGTGGAAGGATAGTAACTCAAGTGGGCTCGGTGTCATGGGCTGTGCTCCAAATCGAAGAGACCCCTCCTAAACTGTACTTCACATGTTGGCCCACCAGCTGACCAGAGGCACGTTTGAGGGTAGGAACGTACTCACAAGCTGCTTCTCTTAGAGCAGGACTGCATTATTCCTGGAATATCGTCAGCTTTTATCTTTTAACACAATCTGACACTTCAATCTATTGGTGAGTAAGCATGTTCGAGGTCATTTTTTGTGATTCAATACTGCTGTTTGGCACAAAAGAGAGTGAACATGTCATTTTGCTGCAGACTACACAAACACAATAGTTATTTCATGGAGGTGCTTAGTTTTAAATCTTAAAGAAACTATGTGAAATGTATTCAAATGTGTTTTTATTGCGTTATTCTACAGAAGATGAAACTAAAAGGCCTAAATAAGTGTTTAATTTATTTGAGGTCCGTAGTTTTTATGTTTGTATTACTGAATTATGAGTCACAGATCTAACATGAAGGTTGTGCTGTCATAGAGCCATGGTGGTGTTACTATTAATAACCCCTCTGGCTGGTGGTACATGGCTCTGAGGGCAGCACTAGTCTCTTACTGCACTGAAAAGTAATACTAAGCAATGCTCAGCATCAGTCATTGTTTTATATAACTTAAAAATCCAAGATTTTTTACAGAATAGAAGCAAAAAGATTCAATACTTAATATTTTACCACAATCAAAAATCACTCCAGTGACTGCTTGTGTGTCGATTCATTTTACATATTGATTCTTAAATGTGGACCTATTGTTAGTATGGCATTTAAAAACCTTTTATATTGTCTGGCTTGTGCTGTTTTCAGGTTTAAGGAAATCCACAAAGAAGCGCAGCGAGTCTCCTCCAGCAGAGCTCCCCAGTTTTCGGCGGAGCACACGCCAGAAGACCACGGGCTCCTGTGCCAGCACCAGGTAAGAACGACTGCAATGATTTTTTAAGAATTAATTTAAAAAAAATTTAAAAAAGTAAAATATTTTACGCCTTTATTTCTGGTAATTTTGATAATCGTGACGTAAAGGTAAGGAAACCCAAAATTTTGTGTCTCAAAAACTACGGTATTACACAAGATCAATAAAAGGATATTTTAAACAGAAATGTCTAAAAAGTATGTTTATTTCTATGGCTCAGTACTTGGTGGGATCGCCTTTTGCATGAATTCTTACATCAATGGGGCGTGGCATGACGGCCATCAGCCTGCAGCTCTGCTGAGGTTTAATGGAAGCCCAGCCTGGTCTGATTGCTGATTTCAGGTCATCTGCATTGTTGGGTCTGGTGTCTCATCTTCCTCTTAGCAATATCCCATAGATTCTCTATGAGGGGTTCAGGTAAGGGCAGTTTTCTGGCCCAGCATCACTAGGGTCATTCAACCAGCTTTTGGTAACTTTGGCAGTATGGGCAGGTGCTAAGTCCTGCTGGAAAATGAAATTAGCATCTCCATAAAGCTTGTCAACAGAAGGAAAGTCTTGGTTGATGTCTGTGTTGACTGTGGACATCGGAAAAAACAGTGGACCAACACCAGCAGTAACATGGCACCAGATGATAACAGACTGTGGAAACTTAACCAGGATCTCAAGCAACATGGATTCTGAGCCTCTCCTTTCTCCTTCCAGACTCTAGTACCTTGATTCCAAATGACCTTCAAGCTTTACTTTGGTCTAAAAAGAGGATTTTAGACCATTGAACATCAGTTCAGTCCATTTGTCTCTGGTTCTGAAGTGGCTTGAAAGGATTTATTCCCCCCCTTGGGAAGCTCCCTCAAACTCTTGAATGGACAGTCCTCTCAAGGCTGTAGTTCTCCCTGTTGCTGGTGCAACTTTTCCTACTACACTTTGTCCTTCCACTCAACAATCTATAAACTTGCTTGGATGCAGCACTCTTGGCAACCAGCTTCTGTAGCAATGACCTATTTTGGCTTCCCCTCCTTGTGGGAGGTGTCAATCATGGACGATAACTACCTGTACAGCGGCAGTTAAAGGTAGTGGTGGTATATTTGGTTGAGAAGCAGCCTGTTTGCCACAAAAATCCTTCAACCATTTGGCAACATTTTGGATTTGGTCGCTGCTCCTGCCCGCTGCTTCAGCATTTGAATCATCCTCCATTTCCTCGCTGTCTTTCCCTTTTTTGTTGCGGACCAAATGGGGTAAAGTCCTGTGATTTTGTGTAGTCCCGTGACTCTACTCTATCTAGTTCATAGCACAGCAGTAAAAGTACATAAACATCGGCAACCTATACCCATGTTTTAATTTTTTTCAATTATCTAATTGACCTGGGGCAAAATGACGTCAGTAATAGACACATTTTGGTGGTATTAAATTTTCAGTATCATGCCCACCTCTACTCAGATGGCTATGGAGGTCTTCTTGAATTTAGTCTACTTCAGTAGCTAATCAGTAGTAGATGTACATGTGACTTTCAGAAAGTTGCTTTAAAATCTGTCCAGTGGTTCACGAGTTATTGCTAATGGATTGGACTAGACTCTAATGTTAAATGTGTTAGGAATGATTGTCAGCTACTGACAGCCACACATGTAGCATAGTATCTGTGGACAGTTTTGTGTTAGCTAATGTCAGTTAGCTGTGGCAGCCATTTTAAATGTGTTTGACTCTAGAAGTTTGTGTCAGCTGTAGATGTACATCCTGTGATTATTTTCAGAGTTTTATACAAATCTGTTGATCTATGAAATAACTTGATTGTTCTATCCAGTTTGGCAATTCTACAGATAAAACGGTGGGACAAAAACCATTAAACACACAAATCTATGAAAGTCATCTACGTGAATCACAATGTTGGATTTGTTGACTGAAGAAATGTTCTGCTGTTTGTGTTTATTCTGTTTTCACTCATGAACGTACGTCCTGTTTGTCCTCCTAACAGTCGGCGGGGCTCAGGCCTGGGCAAGCGCGGTGCAGCCGACGCTCGCCGACAGGAAAAAATGGCTGACTCCGACAACAACCAAGATGGGGCTAACTCATCAACTGCTCGCACTGATGAAGCATCACAAGGAGCTTCAGGTACCTCCAACATTTAGTTATTCTCCAGCACATGACTGTTAACAGTTTTAAACAATTTAAATTAAGAAATTATTTATTCTTTTATCGTCATCAAAGGCTGTTATTGAACCTTGTTAACCCTTTCATGGACATTTTATCCTAAATGCGTGTCCAGCTTCGAGCTCAGTTGCTGGAGCCGTTGGCATGACGACCTCAGGAGAGAGTGAGTCGGATGATTCTGAAATGGGAAGGCTTCAAGGTGTGTTCAAACGGGATTTGTTTACTCTGTGTAAATAAAACACGGCATTTAAAGACTTGCTGAACACGTTTACGTCCTTAAGCTAAACATCTTTATTTCATCTATAGCACTACTGGAGGCCAGAGGTCTTCCCCCACATCTGTTTGGGCCCCTGGGACCTCGTATGTCACAACTTTTTCACAGGACCATTGGCAGTGGAGCTAGTAAGTATAGCCTTAACACTGTTTTTTTTTTTTTTTTTTTAAATCTCTCTGTCATACTGAATGAATCATGCCCTTGTTTTCAGGCTCCAAGGCTCAGCAGCTGCTGCAGGGCCTTCAGGCCACTGGTGATGAGTCTCAGCAGCTCCAAGCTGCTATAGAGATGTGTCAGTTACTGGTGATGGGCAATGAGGAAACGCTCGGTGGATTTCCTGTCAAGAGTGTGGTACCTGCTTTGGTAAGTCTCATTCCCTTTGGTGTTTAATCCCTGTGTGTGCAGCTCTACCACACCAATCCATTCATTAGCTTAGTAAAACATCTTTAACATCATGTTATGAAATGTATTCACCTTAGTAAAAAGAAAATGCAAATCCATCATTAAATGTTAATACTTTTGACTTTGACAGATTACACTGTTACAAATGGAGCATAACTTTGAAATTGTGAGTACAAAACTTTTTCAGTGTGAATGAAGGATTTGTAACTCTTTTAAGCGATTAAACTGATGACGTTCATGCCTTCCTCTCTGGACACAGATGAACCATGCTTCACGAGCTCTCACTTACATGATGGAGGCCCTTCCTCGATCTTCTGCCGTGGTTGTTGATGCTATTCCTGTCTTCCTGGAGAAAGTAAAAATACAACACAGTCCATTAACGCTTCATAGTTAGAACTTTAACACACTAATGGTTTGCACCGCCTTCTTGTCTTTAGCTTCAGGTGATCCAGTTCATCGACGTAGCAGAGCAGGCCCTGACTGCTTTGGAAATGCTGTCAAGACGACACAGCAAAGCAATTTTGCAGGCTGTAAGTGTTCTCCACTGCAGTTAACTGTCCCTTTAACCGGTTGTCCCTCCTCTAACCTGAACCATGTCATCTCTCACAGGGTGGGATAGCAGACTGCCTGGTCTACCTGGAGTTCTTTAGCATCAACGCTCAGAGGAACGCCCTGGCCATCGCAGCCAACTGCTGCCAGAGCATCACCCCAGATGAGTTCCACTTTGTTGATGATTCTCTTTCTCTGTTGACTCAGAGACTCACACACCAGGTGAGTGTTCTCAGCATGGAATAAAAGTAGTTTTTATATTAAACTGAGAACTATTAATGGGGAAAAAAGTGGTGACCAATTTTTTTTTTTTACCACTGATACGATTATGGGTCACAATTATTTCTATTAATAGCCTGAATGAGTCAATATTATTTACCCCTTTAACATTTTAAATGAATAATAAAGTGATTTTTACGTGATGGAACACTACTCTACATCAATATGTTTCTTAGATGAAAACGACACGGTAACGTCACAGTTTATGTCAGGTGGTGATTCAGACACAATAACATGCAGCTGTTGACTAGCAAGCTAACTCAGAGCTAACCTGTCGCCTCAGGAGAGCAAAAATGTCTGCAGTTTGGTTGTATTTACAACCAGATCTGGACTCTGTATCGACAAATACTCGAAATCAAATCACTCGGATCGGGAGCACAAAATGTGATCAGAGCATCTCTAAAAGTTGCCCCCAAATTGAATGTGTGTTTAAATGTTTTATTTGTGTGAAAACTCATCTACTTGGGATCTTTTTCAGGATAAAAAGTCTGTGGAAAGCACTTGCCTCTGTTTCGCCAGACTGGTAGACAACTTCCAACATGAAGAGGTATGTTCTCGTTGTGTTTGAACTTTTCTGTCTGTCAGTCGTTTGTGGTTCTATCCATAAATCGGGTTTCCATCCAGTTTCGTGGTAAACATGTATAACTTTGCTTGCGTTTTCTTCAACAGAACCTGCTGCAGCAGGTGGCATCACGGGACCTGTTGACCAACATCCAGCAGCTGCTGGTTGTGACTCCTCCTGTTCTTAGCTCGGGGATGTTCATCATGGTTGTGCGCATGCTTTCACTGATGTGCTCCAACTGTCCGAGCCTGGCAGTCCAGCTTATGAAACAAAGTGCGTGGTCCACACTACAGTGTTTTTTTGGGGGGGTTATTATTAACTGGAGTAAGAAGAGAAGTTGTTAAGATATTTAAAAAGTTTCCTGCTGAGTTACTGCAAGTGCTTTTTAAACAGATCTTAAAGTGTTTTATGTTCCTCCTGTGGTTGCATTCTGACATCAGCTGCATACATTGTTGTAAATATGTACAAACATGCCACTGCTTAACAGTTTACTATTCATCAGCTTGTTTTGTTAAGGGCATTTTTACTCCACTTTGTGTCCAGTTAACCAAATATCTATAGGACAAGTTCACTGTACAATTAAAGGGCAACTAAACATGCATGTTTTTGTCTTCTGAACAGACATAGCAGAAACTCTCCGTTTCCTCTTGTGTGGTGCCTCAAATGGCAGCTGCCAGGAGCAGATTGAGCTTGTTCCCAGAAGCCCCCAGGAGCTCTATGAACTGACCTCCCTCATATGGTAAAGTCTCCGTGTTTAGGTGATGCTGGACAATGTGGTGAAACTGGAATTTTGGGGGTTTAACTTTTAAATTATGCAAACTGAGATTTAGAGAATTTTATTTCATATTGATGAGATTTAATACCTAAAACCACCCAACAATGATCATTCACTCACATGTGCCTGGAACAATGTCCTTTAATGTGAATCATCAAAATAAAAGAAAGTAATTGCTTTTCTCTTTATCATTGAACTAAAATTAAACAAAATAATATTTTGTAGCTTTCTGAAACCACTCATCTTTTCCTCCTCCTGTTCAGTGAGCTGATGCCCTGCCTTCCCAGAGAGGGCATCTTCGCCGTTGATGTAATGCTGAAAAAGGGCAGCGCCCAAACAACAGAAGGTGCTATCTGGCAGTGGAGGGATGACCGGGGCCTGTGGCATCCTTACAACCGCATTGACAGCCGCATTATTGAGGTAAAAGTCACGTCACCTGCAGGTCGGGTGTTTCAGAACCCCAACAGCTTTAATTATTACGAGTCTGAAAAACTGACTTTGATGATTGCAGACGGCCCATCAGAACGGGGAAGACGAGATCAGTTTGTCGACTCTGGGCCGTGTGTACACAATTGACTTCAACTCTATGCAGCAGATTAATGAAGACACAGGTACAGCACGTGGTATCCAGAGGAAGCCTAATCCTCTTGCTAACCCCAATACAGGTAATGCAGGTCTTTGCCAATTAGGTTTGTGTGAATGTGTTTTATTTTAGAAGAAACCAAAAACACTTGGTGGCTTTTTTATTTTTTGGGATTGTCTTCTGGTGATTGCACATAGTGATTCATTTAAATTTAGATGAGAAGACTGAGAATGTTTAGGTTTAGCTCTTTTTTAACAGTTGTGTTTAAATACTCGTGTAATTACTTGAGGCACTTTTCCACTGAAGCAGATGCATTTGGTAATGAAGTAGAAAGATTCAAGTTGAGTTCTAGTTTTCAGCTCTGTACATGTGTGTGTAAACGGTGTTCTGTTGCAGCCTCCACCCGGCTGAGCTGTTGCAGTAGGGCTGAACAATCTTATCGTTTTCCAGCAGTGGAAAGGAGTTTGCCGTAATAACACTGGGATTGAAAATGCACTTTTTCTTCTTTATAAACTGTTTGAAAATTTTTCTGATGGCACAAACTGTTGGGGAGTTAATGTAAATTAAAAACGTAAAATGCATCATCTTTTGGGGAACATTGTTCTGAAGCTGGATTTGAAGAAAATTAGAATTGAATTGAAATTGCAATTTCTGCCAGAAAAATCGCAATTCAGTCTTTTTATTCCTTAAATCGTTCAGCCCTACTCAACAGCAGTATTCTATGGGACGAGTTGAATCTGAAATATTCCCGTTTTCTTTTAGGGAGTCACCAAGAGGTCCGTCGAGAAGATGCACGAGCCCAGTTGATGAAGGAGGACCCTGAACTGGCCAAGTGCTTTATTAAAACACTGTTTGGGGTCTTGTATGAGGTGTACAGCTCATCAGCTGGCCCTGCGGTTCGACACAAGTGCCTTAGAGCCATCCTCAGGATCATCTACTTTGCTGATGCAGAGCTGCTGAAGGATGTGCTGAGGAACCATGCTGTGTCCAGGTAACAGCACCACTTTCACCTCCTGGTTCTGAACTGTTGAGGCTTGACATGGCCTATGAACTTGAATTTATTACAGCTAATAAATTACCAATGGGACTAAATTAAGCACTCTTTGGAATGTGATTTTAAGTGTTTCCTGATTTAATAAAAGAACCTGTGTTTTTCTCTTTGGCAGTCACATTGCCTCCATGCTCTCCAGCCAGGACCTGAAGATTGTTGTAGGTTCTCTGCAGATGGCTGAAATTCTTATGCAGAAGCTCCCTGATGTCTTCAGTGTCTATTTCAGAAGAGAAGGTACTGAAACCTCTGCAACCAATTTAATCTTTGAGAAACTGTGCCAAAAGGAGCTAAATTCACAGCATTCCACAGTGACCTTAAATCAGTATCTCTTAAGTTTCTAAAGTTGTTTTTCTTTTTAAAGAGTTTGTTTTGTGTTAACTTCTCTTTCAGGTGTAATGCACCAGGTGAAGAACCTCGCCGAGTCTGAGAGCTTTCTCGTCACTAGTCCCCCAAAGGCCTGCTCTAGTAGTACTCCTAGTCTCTGTACTACGACCATCAGTAATGCATCTACAACATCTGCTAACAATGCAGCACCTGACCTGGGCTCCCCCAGCTTCCAGCACACTATGGATGACTCCCTGGACCTCAGCCCACAGGGGTGAGTGAGATCATGCAGCTTTCTGTAAAAAACATGTTTTTTAAACATATATTTTAAAAAAATTTGTGACAAATCAGTTGAAGCTAAATCGATTAGCAGTTAGCTCTTTATAAAAAAAAGCAAACAAACCCTAAATTTTTTTTTTTTTATTCCATGTTTTTATTGCTGCAGAAATGTTCTCTTTTACACAATCATAATTTTTCTCTCTAAGGCGGTTAAGTGATGTCCTAAAGAGGAAACGACTTCCAAAAAGAGGACCCAGAAGACCCAAATACTCTCCACCAAGAGATGACGATAAAGCCGACAATCAGGGTGAGTGGGGTTATTTTAACTGTCCCATGTTCAGAAATGGAGATGACATTTTTGTTTAAGTTTAAGCCTCCTACTAAAATCTTAAAACCTGGATTATTGTGCTTGAGTTTCTAAATTCTTAATCACTTTAATGGTCTTTGCAGCCAAGAGCCCTACCAGTACTCAGTCACCCAAGTCGTCCTTCCTGGCCAGCCTCAATCCTAAAACCTGGGGAAAACTGGGCGCTCAAACCAACAACGCCAACTCCGAACCATCACGCACAGCAGGAGTAAGCGGCCTGGCAAGGGCGCCTCCCAAGGACTCGATTTCAAACAACAGGTACAACAATTCAATGACTCTTAACGTCAAATGATGTTGCTAGTCTACGTATTAGTACATTTATTAAATCTTTGATCACATTTTTTTGTTTTGTATTGCAGAGACAAAATCAAAGCCTGGATCAAAGACCAGGCGAGTAAATTTGTGGAACGTTACTTCAACTCTGAAAACGTGGACGGCAGCAACCCTGCGCTGAATGTACTCCAGAGACTTTGCACGGCCACAGAGCAGCTCAGCTTACAGGTAAGACGCTCGGAAAACATGTTTTTTTGACGATCCTTGTCATTGTGTCAAGTAAAGTGTAAAAATAAAAGGAAATGACGTCTGTTGACACAATAATGGTGCGTGTGTTTATATTGTGTGTATTGTTTATTACACACCAGAACTGAGGCATTTTTGTGACGTTTTCCCAGGTGGATGGTGGTTTGGAGTGTCTGGAGGAGATCTCCATCATTGTGTCAGAGTCTGATGTGTCGTCTTTTGAGATCCAGCACAGCGGGCTGGTGAAACAGCTGCTGGTCTACCTCACCTCCAGCTCAGACAGAGACTTGCTGAGTCGTGATGCGCGGCTCAAGAGGTTCCTGCACGTGTTCACCGGCTGTCCGGTAAGACACCGTTGAAATAGCTAGACTGTGATTTACATTGATCTGTTTTGATCAGATGCTGTGCACACACACACACACACACACACACACACACTGAAGGGTTGGTGTTTTACCTTCACTCTGGTTTGCAGGTCCCAGGAATGGAGCCATTAGGTCGTATGGATCCTACCGAGAATGCACCTTACCTGGCACTTGTGCACAAGATGAACAGCTGTCTGAGCCAAATGGAGCAGTTCCCTGTCAAAGTGCATGACTTCCCTAGTGGCAATGGCAACGGCAGCAGGTCGGTGATTCAGCACAAGTTTACCCATCTGCAGGTCCTCTCTGGTTTACAGCGTTCTAAACTCAGATTGATTTTTTTTTTCTTCCTTCAGGGGATCTCAGGCTCTGAAGTTCTTCAACACACATCAGCTCAAGTGTCAGCTGCAGAGACACCCAGACTGTACTAATGTTAAACAGTGGAAAGGTGGCCCCGTGAAGATTGACCCCCTGGCCCTGGTGCAGGCTATTGAACGATACCTCGTGGTCAGAGGTGAGTAACTTGCTTACCTTTAGGAATGTTTCAGACTTTTGCTTGGTCCTGATCACCTAAATGGTAATACCAGGGGTCTGTTCAAACCAAGTCAGCCTGGAAAGTTGATTCCTCCCCAGTTGGATCAATAGTCTGGAATTATTTTCTCTGCAGGATACGGCCGAATCAGGGAAGAAGACGAAGACAGCGATGACGACGGTTCAGATGATGAAATAGACGAATCCCTGGTAAGTTATTATACACGGTCTTCTGAATCTGCATCTGAGCTCATTAGTTAATGCAGCACTCGTCATTCTGTGATCTTTCAGGCAGCACAGTTCCTGAATTCTGGCAGTGTGCGTCACAGACTACAGTTCTACATTGGAGACCACCTGCTACCATACAACATGACCGTTTACCAGGCTGTTAGACAGTACAGTCTCCAGGCAGAGGAGGAGAGAGAGTCAACAGATGATGAGGCAAATCCACTCGGTAGAGCTGGAATCTGGACCAAAACACACACAATATGGTAAAAACCTATTCTTTTACCAGATCTTTACTGGTTCTGTCATTTTAATCTTGCTGACATACATGATTATCACCCAAAGACCACATTCAACTTTCAGTTTTGGGTTCCAGACGGTACGTTTTCACGCAGACTCGCTGCACCTTTTTAAAACTATTTTATTTATTTAAACTGGGAACATTGTGGCTCTAGGTGTGAAGCTCAAGAAGTCCTCAAAAGGCCATTTAGATACAAAATGTTCCGCCCTGTCTTTTGACAGGTATAAGCCTGTGAGGGAAGATGAGGATGGCAGCAAAGACGCTGTGGGTGGAAAGAGAGGTAGAGCTCAGACGGCTCCCACCAAAACCTCACCACGCAACGCCAAGAAGCAGGATGAGCTGTGGCATGGTGAGAACCCCCAAAACGCTCTGAGTTTGAAACATTAGTTCTGTTGATGGGATGCAGAATTAAACAAAACATGTGGCTGGTCACATTAGCATCATCTCTTCCTGTTGTTTTTCCCAGATGGTATTTGTCCCAGCGTCATCAGTCCCTTGGATACATACCTCACTTCAGAGCCTCCAGAGACCATAACCTTTGATGATCCTTCCTTAGAGGTCACCCTGCTGCTGAGAGTCCTACAATCCATCAGTAGATACTGGTTCTACTTGTATGAAGTAAGTCACCCTCTCACAACATAAATGAATAGAATCAGACAGATTTACAATCTCTAACTTGTTGTGAGAACCTCTGGTGGGTTAGTGTCCTAATATTGTCTATTTTTTGTAGAACGCTGTGTGTAAGGAAGTGATTCCCACCACGGAGTTCATAAACAGTAAACTGACTGCCAAAGCCAACCGTCAGCTACAAGACCCACTGGTCATCATGACGGGGAACATTCCTACCTGGCTGATTGAGCTTGGAAAGACCTGGTAAGTGTTTGCGTAGCGCAGAGTGAAAGGAGGAATGGGAATACGGTCTTTTAGTGCAGATTGCGAGGTTTATTTTGGTTTTCTACTGATTTGTTGTCACAACCCTTTGCGTTCTGTCTCTGCAGCCCCTTCTTCTTCCCGTTCGACACCCGGCAGATGTTGTTCTACGTAACTGCCTTTGATCGAGACAGAGCCATGCAGCGCCTGCTGGACACAAACCCTGAGATCAACCAATCAGACTCTCAGGACAGCAGAGTTGCACCACGTCTTGACAGAAAAAAGGTGATGGAGTGTATTTGCTCATTGACATGCTGTTTTTGACCAGTCATTGGCCTTCTCGCTTACTTCTGCTTCTTTTTGCAGAGAACGATAAACCGCGATGACCTCTTAAAACAGGCGGAGTCTGTAATGCAGGACCTTGGCAGCTCCAGGGCCATGCTGGAGATTCAGTATGAGAATGAGGTATGTTTCTAGTCTCTGCACTGAAACAAACAAACCCCTGAAACGATCTATTTCACAATCATTTCTCCTCTTCCAGGTGGGTACAGGTCTTGGTCCCACTCAGGAATTTTACGCTCTGGTGTCCCAGGAGCTTCAGAGAGCAGATCTTGGTCTTTGGAGGGGCGAAGAGGTCACTCTTTCCAATCCTAAAGGTACCACCCTCTGAACCAGCACATGTAGAACATGGCTTATGTTCACACACTGTTATAACCACAATGGCAAAATGCTTTTAGATCTTTACTGAAATTCCTGTTGGTGCTCTCTGGGTTTTTAACCTGACTGACATGTTAGAGTTGTCTCAAATCTAAACTGAAATCAGATCTTTTGCTCATTTAGGTGAAAGCAAAATGACAGTTTTATGATTTATAGTGTTATTTTTAACCGTGCTTGTTATAGAACATGCTTATTGATCAGATATTGGTGAAACTTATTGAATCACATGCATTTTAAGTGTTGAAGATTCCTAGAATGGAGTTTTTTTCCCCCCTAAATATCTGCAGTTTAACTTTAGTGATGTTACCTGTAACCTTACACAGGAAACCAAGAGGGCACCAAGTACATGTTCAACTCCAGAGGACTGTTTGCCGTTCCCTTCGGTCGGACAACTAAACCAGCACATATAGCCAAAATCAAGATGAAGTTCCGTTTCTTAGGAAAGTTAATGGCCAAAGCCATCATGGACTTCAGACTGGTAAGGACTTGTGTTATCTGCTTTAATTTCCTGTCTTTTATTTGAAAACATGTGAAACTGTTGGATCTGAGTTGATGATCTTCTGGAAGCTGTTAAACATGGCTACTGTGCTGTAAACATCCTCCTGCTCCTTTTTCCCAGCTGGATCTGCCGTTGGGACTTCCTTTTTATAAGTGGATGCTGCGATATGAGATGTCTATAAGCTCTCATGACTTGACCAACATCGATCCGGGTGTGGCCAAGTCTATCCAGCACCTGGAGGACATCATCCGTCAGAAGAAGAGGTTGGAACAGGACCGATCACAGGTAAAAGATCATCTGTGGTTATGCGCTCTGTCCATATTGACTCCTGCTTATTTCTCCACATCTTATTCGGGTTGTTAACATGAACTCTCTGTTAACCCGAGCTTTTGTTCTGTTCAGACTAGAGAAACCCTACAGCAGGCCCTGGAGAGCCTGAACATGAACGGCTGCTCAGTGGAGGATCTGGGTTTAGACTTCACTCTTCCAGGATTCCCAAACATTGAGTTGAAAAAGGGTGGAAAAGATGTCCCAGTCACCATCTACAACCTTGAGGAGTACCTCAGGGTATGTGGGGCACTTTTTACTGCCTCTCTGTTACAAATCCCCAATAATGACGCTGCTATTTTCTTTTCTCTAACGTTCTTTTGCCTCCCTGCAGTTGGTGGTGTACTGGACTTTAAATGAAGGAGTGTCGAGACAGTTTGAGTCATTCAGGGAAGGGTTCGAGTCAGTCTTCCCCTTGCATCACTTACAGTATTTCTATCCAGAGGAGGTGAGAAGCTCTCTGCTCTTATTTCATTTAAAAAAATTCTCGTTTATTTAAAATGATCAGGACTATAGTTGTAGGTTATTTTAATCTGTCTGAGGAAACGGTTTTGATCGTCTCTTTTCTCACAGCTTGACCAGTTGCTGTGTGGCAGTAAATCAGAGACGTGGGATGTCAAGACGCTGATGGAGTGTTGTCGACCAGATCATGGATACACACATGACAGGTGACTTATTATTTTATTGTAACTCTTAGTCAGTGAGAGAAAAAACACAATCTAAAAAAGTGGTTGACTGCTGTGGCCAAATTCAGGAGTAGCTTCCTTGTGAGGGCCCGCCCTACCTGGTCCCAGTAGGTCGGGTCCTTCCTCCACCATTAAGACCGGAACTGAGCAGCTGTAAAATTAGACGGTGTGGCCTTTATATTTATTCCCGCCCCTACCTCATATGTCCTGTTGCCTAGCAACTGGGTGCTTAAAAGCATTAAAAACTAAACTTAGTGGCTGTGCATGGAGAAATATGGGACTCGTTTAAAAGGATTTTTCTTATTTTTGACAAATATATTTAAAAAGCAAAAATGCAAATGAAAAAAGCCTAACAACACGATGTTTTTTTACTGCCAGATATAATATATGTACAGTTGAAATGAATCCTCTCCTTGTTCGTCCACCATTATTACAAAAACAAACATTCGTTAGCAGTGAATCCTGGGATTGTTTTTACCAATGAACACCAGACTCGTCCTCAAAACCAGCGTTAATTTCGTCGACGAAATATTTTAGGTTTTTTTTTGTTAATGACGAATTAATTTTTGCAAACGAAAACTTAAATTTGTACTTCTAGAAAGACTAAATTATGATGAATATCGGTTGACATTTTCGTCGACGAATAAAAAGCGACAACGCAAATTGACAATAATGAAAATCCAATCAGAAAACGGAAAAGATCGGAGACCGGAAAAAAGAACCAATCAGCAAATGGAACAGCCGGGATCAGATGAGAAAAGAACCAGAGTTGCCCGCCGGTAACAGTTGAACAATTTATGCAGCTTGGAGGAAAAGCATAAAATGTGACGATATGAAAAGTATTTGCTTGGTGAGTACATACCCGGGGATTCCCCTGGTTAGAAAAGTGTTACGGTGGTGGCGGGGGTGGAAGAGCAGTAGATTGCTGGAGGCGAACCGAACGTGCAGAGCGGCGCATCTGGTTGTTTTATTGTTTTCGTGGGGCTCCTACGACCGTAATATCAGCGTTCTGTGTTCTAGCAATGTTTTTGTGAAAAAAACATTCAGGCAGCCCATCTTGGTAAATTAGTGCAGGTAAAACTCTAAATACACCTGGAAATAATGCTTACCTTTACTTTACTTTCTCACATTATTAGTTACCACCTTTTAATGTTTTGATGTCATTTCCTGTCATGTTAACAAATGTTACTGCACGTTATACAGATTTATTGATTTTGAGAGGCACAATTTCAAGCTATCAGTGTACATTTAGGTATTTTCTATTAGTTATTGTTATTAAAACAATTATAAATTTGGTTTTATTGATCCAAAGTGTGAAACGTGAATTTTACATATTTCGTTACAGTTACAGGTAGGTTTTGTTATTTCCTTTACACAAGTTGAAAATGAATCAGAAATGTAGTAGATTTTAGTCGACTAAAATAAGACTAAAATTAAAACAAATTGGACGAGTAAATTGTGACAAAAATGAAAAATTTTTAGTCAAAATACTAAAACTAAATTTAAAATTCTTGTTAAAATTAACACCACTTGAAATTCAGGAGAAAAAGGACACATTTTAAGTGTCCGCCTAATTCGGACAGCCTTGTTGGTTCGCTGTGACGGAATCGACCTTTAAATGCAGCCTTGGAAGGATGCAGTCCCTGAAATCTGGACACAGCCACTGGCTGAAGAAGCAGTTAGTGGTGTGTCCTGGTGTTCCATGTGAGACGGTGCCCACTTTTTAAAAGGCAGCTGGACTTCTCAGGGTTTTGAAAACATTTCACCTGAAAAGGTTTCAGTTGTGGGAAAATCCTTTTAAATAACAGCTGATAATGAAATGAAGTCCAGCTCTTTAATTTGGTTGTGACTTTTAAACATCATTCATGTTTATTTGCTTCTCTCGTTTTTAGTCGTGCCATTCGGTTCCTGTTCGAGGTGCTGAGCAGCTTTGACGCCGAGCAGCAGAGACTCTTCCTGCAGTTTGTCACAGGAAGCCCAAGGCTGCCTGTTGGAGGTGAAGATTAGTTTCACTTTTTAAATTCAACTAAACTTGAAAGTTATCCTCTCGCTCACCTGGGTCTTGTCATTGTTGGTCAGGTTTCCGGAGCCTGAACCCTCCCTTGACAATTGTGAGGAAGACATTTGAGTCAACGGAGAACCCGGACGACTTCCTCCCTTCAGTCATGACCTGCGTCAACTACCTGAAGCTGCCTGACTACTCCAGCATAGAGATCATGCGAGAGAAACTGTTGATTGCTGCTCGCGAGGGCCAGCAGTCTTTCCACCTTTCCTGATCTCGCCACATCTCACATTAAAATGCCTTCTACAGCGACTGATGAAATCATTACTTCCTTAGTTTTTTGTAATCTCATACATTAAGGCTGTTGACATAGCCTTGTTGTTAGAGGAAGCAGCTTGCAGAAAACTTAAGACTTTAAATATATATTTGCTGCCCTGTCTCTCAAAAAATATATAAAAAAAGATAAAAAAAAAAACAAAAACAGGGAAGTTGCTCCATGACTCAGAACTTCAAATATAAAAAAGAGAGTAAAACTTATATCAGTAGTTGAGTAATGTTAAAAAGATGAAAACATCTGGGTGACATTTTAAATTGCATTGCTATGTGATATTTAAAAAAAAAAAAGGGATGTCTCCTCTACAGAGTGGTGGACAACTTACTGGGTGTAGGGGAGGAAATGGGCGGGGGGAGGGTTCATTGAGCAAGCTAGGTTTACTTTAGCTCCAAAGATCATTTGTACAGACAAATTTGCAGACTTTGCTCATTCTACACATTTGATAGAATAGTTCTTTGTTTTCATGTCTTCTCTCAGTTCACCACTTGGCATTCTGGTCTGTATTATATTGGCCCCGGATTGTGTGTTGCATTTTGGTTCAGCTTCCTCCCCCCTCGTGTGTCTCTGCTTCCACTTGTGAAAATGACAGTTGCAGTTGGTTGAATGCGAGTAGTGTTGAGATCATATTATCTTTTTTTTTTTTGTTTGTTTCTCCCCATCTACCCGGGTTGAGATTGCGTTCTGGCCGCCTCCTTCTAGAGAGCTTCAGCTTAAATAAAAATTGTAACCAGTGTGTTGATTAGGTGAATTTGATTTTTGCTCTTACTTTGATGGAGTTGGCGTCTTTCTGTTTGGCCCTACCGGACCTGTAGGGTAATCTTGTTAGACCAAACTCTTGAGCACCCCCCTCGACACATAATGTAGCTGGGCACAAAATTTGGCTGGTCTCATTTTATCGTTTCATGGCCAGATAACATTTCAAGTTCATTTATGGAATAAAGTATATATGCAGTTTCACACCCTGTTTGAGGTGGGAATGTCTGCGTTACCTTTTTTTAATTTTAATTTTCTATATTGTCTTTTTTTTTTCTCCTTGCTGTAGTTTATTATTTTCTTTGCACTGCTGGCTTGGAACAAACCGTGGTGTGCACTTGCAGTCTGTGGCCAGGGGAGGGCGCCACTGTATGCTTTCCTGGCCCAATCGTTCATGTGCTGGTTTCTAAGATCTGCAATAATTTACTGCATCAGGTTCTTGTTTTTACCTGAACATAAATAAAGTAACTGTTTGACTCATATTTGCTTATTGTTTGATTTTTTTATTCTTGATAAGGTTTGACTATGTCTACTGAAGACGGTGTGAATTCTTTTGTTTTTTTGGCACAGTTACTATGGTAACGACTGCTATCAATGTTTAATATTTATCACAGTTTCAAAACAGTGTGCACAAACAACAAAAACACCAGGCTATGATTAGATGTGCGAAAAGTACACAGATGGATATATCGGTTTGCTGGTATGTTGGGCTGGTATTTACTATTATTTACACATCTGAGTTGGTGGATATACCTCTTTAGTAGAGCTGATTTAAAGTCGAGCACATCTGCAGGCAGCAGATTTTATTTATTTAAATGTTCCTGAAAAAAAGCTGCTTAATGAAAGCGCTAAAAGATTACCTGATTTTTCTTTTTATTTACCTGTTATATATTTAATACTTAATTGATTTGTTTAACTTTGGTTAAATGTTTGATTTTAAATTTAAAAAGTTGGATAAAGTCAGTGTTTGAGGTTCAGAAATGTTGTGCAACAAAGTTTTTAGTGACATTTTAGGTAAATATGAAGGAAAATGTCTAGATATCGGCTGACATTGACCTCTGTACATCTCAGACTCAGATTCATTTTATTGATCCCTTGGGAAAGTTCCTGTTGTCCATCGGTAGCAGCATTGACATGTCATCGCACTAACACAAGCGCTGACTAAAGGTAAAAAATAACAGTAGGTAAGGAAAAGAAACATAACCAAACTTGTGCTCTTATATAATTCTCATATTGCACATCATCTATAGACATCGTTAAGTGTTGCATGGAGCTCTAAACGTATTTCACGCCCCTCTGTTGGTTTATCTACTGTTCCTGTCCCCCTCCCCCCGTGAGGAGGTCCTGTATCTGTTGTCTCGGCAATAGAAAAACCCAGATGGGTCAATCTCTAATAAGTGGGAAATCATCAGTTTTAATTGGCCTAAGTTCTCCTGTTTAATTACCATCTTTACACAAATAACCTGCACGTTATATACCAGCCACTGTTTGCACTGTTTATCCTGCTGCTAATTGTACATATTATCTACCATTTATTACCTATTATGTGTTCTTATGTGTGTTTATGTTGCACCTTATCACCGAAACAAGTTCCTAGTCAGTGAGCTGCGTTCAATGACAATGGCAATAAAAAATCTTCTGATTCTGAAATAGATTTACTTGTTTAGACGATAACTTTGACACTCGTAACAAAAGATAACTTTCAGTCTTTAATGAGTATTTTTTGTTGTCCTTTTTGATTAGATGTGTGCTGACCCAAACTGAGAACCTGCTCAAGTTTTAGCAACACAAAAACTATTCTTAGTGATGTTGCTGTTCTGCAAATGTTGTAAAAATGGAACATTCCTGATTTTGAAGGCTTTAAACTTTAAAGGATTTTTCCGTTCTTTCTTGCCACTCCTTTAACTTTTATGACCACATGAATATGAATGTGTTAAAAATAAATCATCCATCAGATTCCCCCCCAAAAATAAGGAATTGATGTTTCAAGACTGAACCATTCTTAATCACTTTCTTCTGTTTAACTGTTAATTCTTTTATTTGGCTTCTGGATCTTAATCCTTCAATTTTTCTTTCTGTTTTATTCTTATTCAAATTCCCACCCGACTCTTCGCCCAAAGTGTTGGTGATGGAGGTATTTGGGGTCAGCAGGTCACAGAGATCCGGGGTTCTTCATGGAGATGAGTGAGCCCTGCAGAACTCCACGATAAGGTCTGGCTGCAGAAAAAACCCCTGAATGACCCAGAGTCTGGACCTGAACAAAGTAGAGCACCTCTGGGGAGATCTAAAAATAGCTGTGCAGTGACACTCCTCATCCAGCCGACCGAGCCTGAATGTTTGAATAAGGAGAATGAAAGAAACCTTCAAAGGAACCGAAGCTTGCAGAATAATTTCAAGAGCCATTGAGGGTATTTCTGTCAGTACTGCTTTAATAAGTGAAGTGATTGGAATTATTCTGCTTTTTTAAATGAAAAGGTAATCAGTCTGTGCTGAGTTAGTTTTAATGAGTTAGTGACTGATTGGATAATTGGTAGTTTTTCTAACAGAAGTCTTTTTTAAGTGCAGAGTGCATTATTATTATTTTTTTAGGATTTTCTCCCCCAGCACCTCTCTTCATCCTTCCCTCGTTAAATTCAACCTTAAGAAGATGTTCTGGGTGATGATATTCCTAATGAGGAGGATGCACACTCGCTGAGCAGAGAGTGTGTGTGAAGGTGATTGGGAGGGGTACGGAAAGAGAGAGAAAGTGTGTGTGTGTGTGTCGTCAGCGATCATCGTCACCATGACTCTGAGACAGACGAGAACCAATAGTCCTTCCCCTCTCCTCCTCCTGCATCCCTTCTTCCTCTCAGCCTCGGCTCCATCCGCCAGTCAAACAGCTGAGGCTCAGCATCCTCCTCCTTCTCCTCCTCCTCTACTCATACACACCTCTCAGTTGCTGCTGAGCCCAGCCAGCACTAGCAGCAGCTTGGAGCAAAGAAGAGAAGCTGAAAAAAAAGAAACATGAGTGCTTCCAGCATGCCAGCGGTTCACTCCTGCCGTCAGTCACAGGTGGCATGGAGGTTTGTTTGCCCCCTGCTTCTCCTCCTCCTTCTCCCCGGCAGAAGCATCGAGGCCGTCCCTTCTCCTTTCCAGCTGGCTCCGGACACCCCGGCACCGGCCGAGCCCACCCCGACCCAGCCCACACCTCATCCAAACCCCTGCGAAGGACAACCCTGCCTCAACGGGGGGCTCTGCCTGGCCCTGCCTTCTCCCCACAGAATGGGGGATACCTGGGAGTACACCTGCACCTGCAGCCAGGGCTTCACAGGACGCAACTGTGAGGTAGGAACCCTTTAAGTTCTTAATCCTCTACTTGTTACACACACTCCGTGTGCAAAACAAAAAAAAAATCAAGTTGACTTTTTAAATGTTTTTATTGTTTTCTTATTGCATTTTATTTATCTATTATTTAATTTGATCTCATTTTGAGCCTCCATAGATCACATTCTTATGTGTGTTTCATATTGGTGTGAAGCTGTAGAGAAACACACACCACACAAGTGATTTTGCTCATGTGTCACACGATGGATTACAATGTAGGTTCTGCTGTTCGCGGGTGGCTTTTTAATAGGAGCATGTGTTGTCACCAAGACTCAGAGTCGGATGCTGCGTTGCTGTGGCAACAGGAGGGAAGAGCAGCAGCAGGGAGAAGCACAATTTAAACTCTCTCTCTCTCTCTCTCTCTCTCTCTCTCTCTCTCTCTCTCTCTCTCTCTCTCTCTCTCTCTCTGTGGGGTGTGTGTGTCTGTGTACATCTTTATGAGTGATTTGGATGAACGAAACTTTTTTACACACATTGTGACCCAGTCTTCAATAGAAAAGATCCCAGTTTCCATCTTAACACCTGGAGATATGCCCTTAAAGTCTTTTATCGGTGGGCCAGATTTGTCTTTATGTGTCTTTATTATTTCTAATTGAAATTCAAATGTGGCCCTTTTTGTTCTAAAAATGTACTGGTGATCTCATAAACCTACTCTGAATGATCGAGCTTCTCTCCCAGCTGAAAGACCTTGGCTGAGTGTCGGTAGCGCTGGGCCTCTGAGTCATGCTGGGGGTGAATGAGAGCATCTGCCTGCAGCGAGGAGGATGAATGAGAGTCCTGCAGCATCATCAGGGAGGGTTTCAGCAGCAGCACCAACAGGTGGCAGCCATATTTCCCCTCCCTCCTCCTGCTTCCCTATATCATGTTCCTATTTGGGTGTTAACGTGAGCTGATGATGGACAGAAGAAATGCTTTAAAAAGAGCAGCCATCTGTATTTAGGCTCACCTCAATGCTCTCTGAGCTGGGACTGAGGGGAATCATTGATTTTTGACACGCTTCTTTTTTCTTCTCCATGGAAACTGGAGTACCAGTAAGCAAATGGTTCAGTAGAAGACATGAGCTGGTTTGCAGCTCCTTGTCCACTGCAGAACAAAAGCATCTAATCCTTTGCAACAATTTGCCACTTGCTCATCTCTCTGGTTCTGTTTTCCGCTGCAGGACTTAAAAGCAGCCAAATGCTGGGTTTGATTAACCACCAGCACATTTTCTTTTAGAATTCACCACCGCTGGTCTTTCTGTAGGTTGTTAGCTTCTGAGCCTCTCTCTTATTCATTATTGAAGCGCCTGTTGTTGCTCGCTCTGATGGATTTGGTCGTTCTGCTGTAGAAGTTCAGAACAGCCATTTGTTTTCAAGAAAGTTCAAAGGTCTCCTGCTTTGGTTGGTCAGCTGCTCGGTTAAATGTGAGCAGTAAATCATGTGAATTAGGTTTGAGAACACAGGATGCATGTTGATGCAGCTCTTGGAGAGCGAATGTTCCGCAGGAAGGTAGAATGAGAGGCTGAGATCTGCTCAGATCTCCACAGAGAATTTTACTCCATCTTCATTTAACTCATTGAGCATCTTATTGGGGTTTTTTAGGTGTTTTCCTCACCCCTCCTTCCCCCCAGGCTCTTGTGGAAGAACAGATTAAAGGAGCAGCTTGATATTTTGGGAGCATTTCACTCTCTTGCTGAGAGCTACAGCCTGCAGATGGTTGGATAAGCTTAGTATTAATAAAAAAAGAGGGGGATAAAAAAAAGGAAAGAAACATGTGCGAACTGCTTGGCTGGCACTTTCTGAAGCTAAAAGCATCAACCTGCCAGTGTCTTTGTTTTACCTCAGCTTTGTGCTGCAACTTGGCCTCGTCCCAATCTCCACGCTCATGGACTCAAATGGAACTCAGCGACATGCTGCTAAATCTGCAAGAACAGATTTAAGCAGTGGCACTTCTCACCACGAGGGCTCGGAGCGCCCCACACACTAATCATTAACTGTATACCAGCTCTGATGTTCACAACATACGGGGGTAAATGTCCCGCTCCTTCCTTCAACAAAATCAAGAGTTTATCTGTTTATTGGTTTTTTTGTTTAGACGTTTAAAGCATAAGACCAGAAACTATTTAATAAATAATCAGGATGTATCTTATTGATTTGTAGACTGCTGTTTTAAATCCTCTTTATGTTTGTCTTCTCTTTACAAAATGGGTTATGAGCCAGTGATGATTCAGGACTGTTGAAACGAGGAAAACTTATACTTTGCCTTTACTTTACTTTGCACACCCTGTTCAATATAATGCATGTAGGAATCATCTATTTAAAGGTGTATTGCATGTTAGTCTTGCTTTAAAGAGGACATATTATGCAAAACTCACCTTTTGCATCCTTTTGTGCTGCCATGTGGGTCTCTAATGCCTCTAAAAACACTCCAAATGTGAAGAAATCTTTTCCACCCATTTAATGTCAGTGTTTTATTATGGGAATGATGTGCCTAAAACAAGTCGTTTAAAAAAATCCATGTTTGTGATGTCACAAACGGGGAAATTAGAATAGAACCACCTCTCACGTACAAGAGAGAGCAGCTGGAGGAGGAGCAGCAGCTCTACTCTAAGCCCCTCCCAGATATAGGAGCTTCTCAGCTTATAGCAGCCTGAGTATGGGATGGGTGGCATGGCCAGCTCCAGCTTGCTTTCTTAAAGGGACAGAGCCCTGAAACGGCTCATTCTGGAAGGTACTGAAAATGTCGAGAATAAAAATGCTGAGATTGCTTTGTGTGAGAGGGATTTAGTGCAAAGAACTTCATAAACATGCTTTGTATCGAATATAGAACAATTATAACTTAAGAAAAAAGTCATAATATTTTCCCTTTAATTTTTCCATACATTTGCCTTGGGCTGGGTATATTGAACTACATGGGCTCAAATTCCCCTGATATGAAATCTACTAGGTTACCTAGATAGTTGAACCCATTTCGACACTTCTTATTTGTTTTAAACGTTGACTTACTGTACAAAACAACTAAAACAAGCACTTCCACCTTTTCCTGCCTTGTCCGTAAAAGAGTAAATCTATAATAACCTGCTTTTAGGTGCTGCCGTGTTGCACTTTTAGAGGCTTAAGTTGGGCACTCAAGGCAAAGACCTGAATGTGTTCTGAATACATTTGCAATCTATTTAAATCAGGCACTGTGCTCCTAATACAATCAGAATTTGCCTCCAGAGCCTGTGCCTGGCACATGTACAAGTTGTTGTATGCACATAGGGATTTGATCGAATGTTAAAGAGGCAAAGTGGTCATCTTTTAGGTGGATGGGTACAAATTGGTAACCATTTTATACCCAGATGATAGGGGTGTGATTTGGCAGAGGGACAAGTTGAATCAGAGCACTCAGGATGTGAGGTTGAAAATCTCATCTTCTCACCTGCACGCAATAATTGGGCTTTTTAAGCACAACATAAATAATGTATTAGAAAAAAATTAATATTTTAACATTCATCAGCAAGTTAGGAACCATGTGAGGTTCTTGGCTAGGCTAAACTTGTATAAGAGCCAGCCTTCAACTTCTGGTTACTCATGATCTAATCTTACTGGTTTTCTGAGCTGCCACTGGGACACATCACAGCAATTAGAAGCATAAAAGTCAAGTTCAGTGTAATCATTTCTCTTTGCAAATGTTTTGAATTAGTGTAGTTTTACTGTGGGTTTACGCGAACCCTGGAGCTCTTTCACTTCACTTCAGAAAACCCCTTGAAAGAACTTGATTTGCATTGGAACCAGTTCAACGAGCTCACACTGAACAGCTTTTCTTTTCAGAAGTGTTGGGGTGTTTGATAAGACTGGCATGCAGCAAGAAACTTTCCATCCAGTTATCCTTCAAGCTGTGTGATTTTCCCTTTAAGTGACTTTCAGACAGTGATGACATAAAGAAGTTTTTTTTATTATATATTTTTAGAAACCAACAAGTGTGGATGCAAACACCCTCCAGTGCACAAACTCCATTAAAATAAGTCCCTCTGTGTGAAAACAAACACTGACATGTCTTGAATCTCATTGTAATTATTATCAGTAAGTTTGTGTGTTTTTTGGTCAGCTCTCGTCTCCCAGGACTATCCTCTGCGCTGTGACAGCTACAGCTTCAACTCTGTCCAATTAAACAGAGCTCAGGGCTCATCGCCAGTCTGTGGGTTCTTTGAAATACCCAGCTTGTTAGGCAGAGGGAAGTTAGAAGCCGTGAGGAAAACAGTAAAATATCATTATTAATGATCTTGCTTCTTATTTTCAATCGATGCTTTTCTGTTGAATCATCTAAGGCAATTAGGCACTTTTACATAGTTTTCTTTCAGTGGTCATGGAAGCAGGAAAGGTGAATGCAGAATTAACCGTTTATGAGTGGTTTTTATTGAAACTGTAAGAACTGCATGGAAAAACATAAACAAATGTAAAAGAAAAAAAAACAGGATTATATCCTAGAATAAAGATGAGAGAATTCCAGGACATGATGAAGCTGTCGAATTCGTAATCAATAGGTGGGGAGTTGGAACGGCAGATTGGATAGTTTGGGATAGAATGTAAGGTCATGTCAGAGAGAAATGAAGGAGCAAGATTATGGAGAGCATGGGGAGCAGGATCTTATATTGAATACTGGATAGTCAGTGGAGTCATTTAAAAACTGGATGGATGTGTTCAGTTCTGTAAACGATGTGAGCTGCAGGATTCTGGACCAGTTGAAGTTCATGGTTTGAGAATAGCTGTACTGTTAGCTGTGTGTGACTTAAAGAGACGGCTGATGGTATGTAGATGTAAGAAAAAAAGCTAAATGAGTAACAGAGTTTATGTAGTTTTCAAAATCAAATGTCCATAGGAAGACACACTGGCTCTTAACATGAGAGGAGTGATGTACTGTAGAATTGTTGGGAGCTTTAGAGAAGATGGACATGAATTTAAGGAAGTTTTGAGCAAACCAAGTCAAGCAAGGAAGATGGTGGGTTTGTCAGAATGGTAGATTTTTGTGGCATTGATATCAGCAAAGCTAAATGTTGTATTACCTAAAAACAGAGCAGAGGGGAACTAGATAAAATATAAAACAGAAAGGTCCCGAGGACTGTGCCCTGTGGAACACCACAGGTAGCATGAGATGGTCCAAATTGAAACCCCTCAGGGGTAAAAAAAAAAAAGATTGTTTCTAGTGGTATTTTTTCAACTGGTTTTGGGTTCTCTTTGCTGTGGGAATCATCACAATCACTAAATGTGGGTTAACAATGAAGCATTTAAACAAAATTTCAAAGACTATCAAGCTAAATTATTGAATAGTAAAGAGGACCCCAGGAAGAGTAGCTGTTAAGGTTTGACAGCTAATGGGAATCCAAACTAGCCTAGAAGTCTAGACCATTATCCTGATCAGTTTTGCATCTTGTCAATCAAAGCGTTCTACGTTTGTTGGGCGGGCTTAGCACCATAACTGCAACGGAGTAAAACTACAAAGATGGCGTCGGCCCAGGAAGAGCACTTGTTTGAAATGGCTTTTGCATCAACTTTGAAAAATTTAGACTTCAGCTTTTTTTGAGACATGAGCAGATAGACATAACTAAGTCATTTACATCCAAAAAGGATGTATTTGATTCTTCTTTGATGGTGTATGGCGGACTACCCTGTTGACTGAATTCCTTAGCGATGAATACGTCATATTGGGTAGCTTCAATGGCTCATGGTCAGACTATATATTTACAAAATTACATTATTTTTTTTAAAATGTTGAACTGAAAAACTCAGTTTAGTTGATCTCACCTGGTAAATTTAGTGTACGCATTACTTTTATTGATGTGACACATGAGGTAATATTTAGACAAAGCTGGTTTACACTGGAACATGAGGGATTATAGATATACTGTAAGTTCCCAGTCTAAAGAAAAACATAAAAAGTCCAGAGCACAAATAAACTTACCTTTTAAACTTACATTTTTTTAGATAAGTCTGATACCACCAACATGGTTCATTGATAAAAGCGATCCTTGTATGTTACAGATGAGTAACATCAGCGTAGTGGGTATGTCCACGCTGATAGCTTTGATTTAGCAGCTGCATCTCACCAAAACCAGTCCTCTTTGAGCTTTAATCACTGAGCTTTCACTGCTGCTCATGTTAATGTTCTCAGATGTGATGAGATCCACCTTTGAACAAGAAAGCTTTTGGTTACACGCATCGGTCATTTCCATATCACACATCAGCTGCTCTTTTGATCTGTGGACACTTCCTGACTGCGATGGGTCAGAGGGGTCCTGATGCTGCTCACTAATGAAACTGATGTTCATGATTGCTTCTAGCTTTGGTCCAGATAGCTCAGGCTGGACTTGAAGACTGAGATCTGTAAAACTGGATAATTCACAAGTTTTCAAGTGGATTTTTAACTCGGCACAAAGGCTATTTAATTGCTCTCAAGAGCAGTAAAACTGTTATTATGTCCCTTCTGTATTCTCTCATTTCTATTTTTATTTTAATGCATCAGCAAATTGATTCACTATCATCTCTTAATATAAGACGAAGGAAAAAGGCCCCTCACTGAGCTCTAGTTCACCCTGATAATCTGCTCAGACGTCGCCGTTCCATCATGTTTCTGATGATCCGTGTCGCCGTTGCTGCTGTCAGCGTGATGCGATCCAGGCGGGAGCTGTGGGTAACGTGTTCAGTGACATGCAGCTTTGTTTCTTGGGGTTTGCATGTGCCCGTCATGCTGGTGGGAATCCAGAAACGGTGCGTGAGATCAGTGCGGCTGTCTGATTTACTTGTTGTGAAAAGCAATAAGTTAACTGCTCCTGGCAACTGTCAGCTAAGGATGCTGATAGCTTGATGGATATGTCAGTCTGTTTGGAGAAGGTTAAGGCAAAGCAGAAGAGAAATAGCATCATTCCCCCGAGAGGAGGCAGCTGAGATGAACACGGTGTCAAGGAGAATAAATATTTTGACAATAAAGCAAACCAGGCTATTTATTTTTCTTAATTTTAACACATTTCTTATGCAGTACACTGTAATTTTAAAAAAAATTGTTAGAATAAGAAGCAGTTTTCAAATGATGATTTAATTAATCAAATGATCAAATCTATCCAAACCAACCTGGCTTTAAGTGGAAAAAATAACTGACCCCTGAACTTATTAGTTGGTTGTAACATCCTTGGCAGTGACAACTGCAATCAAGCTATTGTGGTAACTGGTAATGAGTCTCACTCTTCTTTACTTAAAGTAACACTGATGAGTTTCCTGCAGCTCCGCCCTACAGGTTGAAGTGGAATTACAACAGTCGTAAGCAACCCTGATGCAGCCTGCTGTAGCTAGCGCAAACAACGAGCTGACACGAATGTGAGTCAACTAATACTAAAATAAACCACGAAGTAAAAAGTTCCACACTGTTAGACAAAAATATTATTACTTACAAGTCCAACAGCAACAAAGCCAGGTCATCATCAGTCTGTGATTTCGTAGCCTCCTTTTGCACTCCAGTTTTAGCTCTTTGCTTCACCTCCAAAGACATTACTCTGTTACTTTTACTTCCAGGCTCCGCCATGATACCAACAGAAAAAGCAAACTTTTTTTTCTTCTTCTTGTGTTTCTTATTGACAATCGGTGACCTGAAAATGCTAACCGCTAGCATTACAGCTAACATCCGTAAAGCAGGTAAAGAGCTCCCCTTAGGCACCTACCCGCTCCACAAACCTATCTAGTGCAGTTTTTGGACAGTAGAGGGCTGCAGAGTGGTGTCAAATATGAAACTGGTCAAGTTTCTAACCCAACATGAGATCAATGATTAAGCTCTAGCAGAATATTTTCACAAATGTCTTGAGGATCATAGAAATGTCATTTTTTAAAAAGTAAATGTGAGATGGGCCTCTCCCATTGATGCTAGTTTTGTCTCGTTTTCTTGAATCATGTTGAATCATGATTAACTTTAGCTGAATGAGGCCTGCAGGGCTTGAGATGTTGTTCTGCATTATTTTGTTCTTGAATTTCTTTACAACAGGGTATGATCTGTTGCTTTTTGAGATCTTTTAGCCTACCACAAAACATCAGACAGACTCTGTTGAAATTATTTCTTAAATCTACAGGTCTGACAGTAATCAGGTCTGGGTATGAATAGCAAGACTATCTAAAAAATGTGGTTAATCACACTCCAGTCCTGGTTTAAAAAGAGGGTCATTACTTGTTTACATAGGGTTGGTTTGGATAACTTTTCCTCTGTGTTTAATAAAATATCTTAAAAACTGCATTTTGAATTAACTTGCTTGCTGATGTGAAAATTATAAGTGACAAATAAAACAAAAACAAAAGTAATCTGCAAAGGGACAAACACTTTTCCACAGCACTGCATCAATACACAAGATTTTCATAATCAAAGAATGAACAAAATTTACCCAATTGTTTAGATAAATGCTGGCACTCTGCAGCATCCATGTGAGATTGTAACACAAAAAGAGTCTGCCTTCCATGGTTGGAATTAACTGGAGGTAAATGGTTTCTTATGTGTCGTTGGGATGATATGAAGGTTTAACAGCTCAGAGAAAGTGGCCTGTGTTTTGTTGTCCATCTCTTTCCAAAAGACAGTGACCCAGCAGCAGATGCAGAACCGACCCCCTACGTTTGCGTCTCAGACTCGTGTAACTTGCCATTTTAGTTTAATGGGCAATGTGTTCTTTAATGAGGCCAACTGGGAGGAAAGCCAGCATGCTGTGGAACATCTTTATGCGCTTGTGTGCATCATAAACATCTTCTCTCAGCTGCAGACAATAAATACCAGTTTAATCCAAAGAAATCCTGCAGACACAGACAGACTGAGGGGCATTCACAGAGATGGGTTTGGCTCCATGTTGGCAGAAAAGGCACGAGGAAGATTTGAATTTTTTTTTTAATTCAAAATGCACAAAAATAAGTTGGTAATACTACATATGAGCACAGGATCATACTTAAACATTTCAATTAAAACTTTTCTTTTAAGAAATCAAATTATGTTTTTTTTTTCCACAATATCATCAAAATGTTGCCAGAATAATGTTCCTGAGCTTTCCACGATGTGCTGCTGTGTTCCAGGTAAAATCTCATGTATAAGATTTAAGAAGCTGTCAGTGAAATGTTAGGATTTACTTTTGTAACCATAAATTACCAACTCTGGTGGCCTAGTGGTAGAGTGTCCACCCCGGGACTGGGAGATCAGGGTTTGATTCCCGGTCGGGTCATACCAAACCTGTAGCTGTGTGTTGCATTGCTGCTTCATTGTTTTCCATTAAACAAAATAAGGCCTATGCATCTTTTGTGCATTCATTCTGTGTGTTTCTTCTAACTGCATCACTTGGTTCTTTTTTTAACACAGAAAAAGTTGTTTTTACCTTTTTCTTCTGACGTTTCGACCAAGAGAAAGGCCACGATCGAAATGTCAGCAAGAAAAAGGTAAAAACAACTATTTTCTGTGGTAAAAAAAAGAACCAAGTGATGCAAGGCCTATGCAGCCAACATATTGAAGAAGAAGAAGAAGAAGAAGAAGAAGAAAATGATTTCTTATATGGCGCCTCTCTAGATAAAAAATACAAAGTGCTTCATAAAAGAAAGATAAATATAAAGAAAATTATTTCAAAAGATAATTAAAAATGGGAAAAAATATGAAAAATTAAATGAGAATAAAACTGAATAATAAAAGGTAACGGGAATTGACAGAAACACCAAGCCTCCAGCTTCCTGTTTCTGCTGATCTGACTTCCTTTCTTCACAAACACATCTGTCTACAAAATTATATCTGATATTTTAATATTCTAAAGTAAAATTCCAGCTTCTGTAAAAAAAAAAAAGATTTAACATTCAATCCAATTCCAGCTTCTAAGGATTCTGATAACTTTCAAGCAAGTAGAAAACCAGCCTTGGAGGTTTTAACATAAATATCTTCCTTTCTAGTTTTTAAATCTCAGATTCAGTGCTGGTTGCTGCGATGAACAATCTGTGTGTTCAGCGTGTGTGTTGAGGGAGGGGTCGATCTCTCTGCTGGGAGGGATCAATCCCATCTGGAGCTTTGTGTCATCCCCCCGACTGCTCCGCTTTGATCACACCACACACAGCTGATAAGGCGTCACTCGCTGTTTATCGGAGCTTGTGGAAATGAGTGAACACTCGTAAATATTCATAAATATTTAAGGATGAACTGATTATACTGATATGTTCTGCAAATCTAAAGAATCAACGACTCAAATATGTTTTAATATTCCAACATGCTTTTACCAAAACGGAGTCCTAGGATTCACGAATTATAAAAAACACAAACTAACATCTGTTTTTTACAGCACAAACAAATGTTGAGACACTGAGTTCAGCTGAAATTTAGACGCTGTTATAAACCATCCAGAGTGTGTATTAAAACATAAAATATCTTTTATTTTTGCCGGACATTTCATCACATGAAACCAGTTATTTACGGTTCTTGATCAGCAAATTATGAAACGCTTCCTCCAGGCTGGGAATGAGTCCCTCCAAGTAAGAAGAAGACACCAAGTATCTTCTTTGTGAGTGATGGGATGGAGCAAAAGATGGATTCATGGGTTGTGGCTTCGCCTGCACCAACGAGGGCTTTGCTTTGGTCGGTGGAACTGAAGAAAGGGATGAGATGAAAGAGAACACTCTCAATCTCCTGGTCCAACGTTCCAACCATCATCTGTGGTCATTAGATCTGGATCATGACTGAAAGAATGGGATCCTGCATGCAGAAACAAGCTTCCTCTGCAGAGTGGCTGGAATAAGCTTTAAATACGAGGAGAGGAACTCCATCATTCAGAGGGAGCTTTGGGTGAAGCAGCACACCAAAAGGAGCAAACGGAGGTGGTTCAGACATCTGATCAAGAGGTGGTCACCTTCTTCTGGAGTTTTTGTGGATGAGACCTCAGGATATCCAGGACTATAGAGGGATCGTACCTCCTCTCTGGCCTGGGAACACCTTGGGATCCCACAGGAGGAGCGGGAAAGTGTCACAGGTCAGGTACAAAGATAGGAGTCTCGTTTAAAAAGCCACCAGTATCCCAAAAAGAGAAGCTGAAAATTAGACGACATTACACGTCAGTCTCAGTCTTCAGAAGAAAAATAGAAGGAATGAGGAAACTGCAAATATTTATCCCAGCTAACAAAGAGAAAATTCCCATGATGGCAAACATGTTTAAAACAGTTTTTCACAGCAGCAAACCACAGCTGAGCTCTGGGAGACAACATCATCATTCTTGATCATCACCACATCCCCGTCCATCAAACCCGCTTCTGTTCAAACACAATAAATGTGCTGAATCACAGTTAGATCTGTCAGCTCTTCCTTCCTGTCACCCTCCAATGTCGTCACTCCAAAATGTTTTGTAGGTGAACTGTTGGAATCGCTGTCAAACAGGATGAGAAGCTGCGTCGTTGGCTCTGAAAACATTTTCCTCCTCTTCAGTGACAGATCCGGTGGGAGGAGAGCGATGATACATGTCCGGTGTTGCCTCCCACCACAAGGCCCGCTTGATTTTTTTTTGTGTTTTTGTGCCATGATGCCCTTGTTCTTGTTCTTTGGTTTCTATGGCAACAGAGCAATGATGTGGGGAGCAAAAGGATCAACAGGTGGAGAGGACGTAACACCTTCCACTTTATTTCCTTCTTCATCCTGAAAGGGAACTTACCAAACACCTGGGGGCACATCCCTGCTGATGCACTGATTCCTCTAAAATGACCGGCAGTCGGTCCGGTGTGATTTGTGGCGACAATGGGAACAGGATGCTCCACTTTCAGGCGTCCAGTGATTCATTTCATTTGGCAGAAGGAGCTAGCTCCAGATCCAGTTTTTGCCTGAACTGGAGGGATTTGAATGATTTCAACACTGGCTGTGTACCTATTTAAAACAATTAGACGTGACCTAAAAATCAAAACACACACAAAAAAGCCTCAGGCCTGCTTTCAAGCTTACATCAGTTTAATCATGTCAGACGTAGGTGGCTGCACCTTTTTTTTATCCTGTAGACGTTTTACTGAGACCCCTCTGTGAATGTAGGTCAGCCAGACTCGTAGATGGCTTTGTGAAATGACATCTATCTGGAGCAGAGGTGACTCGAAACATTGGGTTTGTGCTTTACCTGCAGAAACACAAACTTATACTCACTGACATCATGGTGATGTGTACAGTAGCAGAGTGTGTTTCTGCTCCTCAAACACTCAGATCACACTCAGAAGTGAGTTTTTTTTTGTTTCTTACGGAGACTAATGATGAAACAGTGTGTCATCCCGGGGAAGGCTGCTCAAAAGGCAGGAGGTGGGTTCAAATTCAAACGTCTGTGGTGCGCAGCAGAGACTGAATCTGATTTGGTGCTGCAGAGCTGGGAGCAGAGAGGGAAAATACAGGAAAGGCAGCAGCTGATGTTTGAGTGTGACAGACATGAACATTCACAGGAAAAACATGCTTCACTGCAGCTGTGCAGGGAGATGATTTCAGTATGCGGCAACATTACAGACTGACTGTACGCAGAGGAGCGGTGTCTGAATTTTAAACGTGACGGTCAAGGTTGTGGAGGATCAAAATGCAGAATATAGAAGGCAGGTGGAGAAAAAGTCAAAATGTAGTTCTGAAGGAAGAACAAAATGAAATCCAGTCATGAAGGTAGGAAAAAAAAAATGCAGAAGTGAACCGGAGCTTTTTACATCCGTAAAAACAGAAGAAGAGCAAGGATGTTGGATGTAAATACCAGGAACAGAAGTCTTTGTATGGAGATGTGATTTTGAGTTTATATAATTAGAGTAATAATCAATATTTATTAAAGGTTTCTGTAAACTTGAAGAATCTGCTTTCAGATGGAAAATATCTTAAATAAACAGAGAGAACCATTATAACTCAGCAGACAACAAGGTAGGACATCTCAGATTATAATCTGCAAAGTTATTAAGTTTTCTAGTTATTTTCCCTAAACAATGGCATCAAAACCAGGTGGTTAAAGGAGCAATATGTAAAAATTCTCTAATGAAATAATCACAAAACAGTCTACTGTCTCAATCATGTTGGAAGGAAGGTGACATTGAAACAGATTTCATTTTCAGCCGGCTGAGGGGTTCTCAGTTTTTCTTCATTCAAAAAAACTAAAGAGGGACGTAGTCACTGTTTACAATCTGTGAGCCCGTGAAGTTGCAGAGTCTGTGCCGAGCTAACGCTGCAGCGTCAATATTTGTAATTTCACAAGCAGAATAAAAACTCCAGAGTTGTTTAAAGAACTGAAGCCAGTAAACAGGAGCAAGTGTTCCCTACTGTAAAACAACCATGAGTGCTAAAACCAGATATGAAAATGTATTTATCTACTTATCAACTTACTGTGTATGACTCGTCTTTGCTTATCATCTAGAAATTTCTGGTGCTGATCTATAACTGGTGACAGCCATGAAACTCACAGAACGGCAGTGAGAAAGTCACTTTTTGTTTAGAAAAATGGGCTGCAGTACCTAAATTTGACCACAGGGTGTCATTCATACTTCATTCTTAAATAATTCCAGTTTAAAGCACAACATAGATTCTTGAACATTTTGTTAGATTATTTAAAGTGAATGTGTTACATTAGTCTGTGCAGCATCACATTAGTTGCTTAAGGAGGAATAGTCAAGATGAATAGCAATAGTTCTGTGGTGCATTAAAGTGGAGGAGATGATTGGACGTGTCAGACTGGTGAAGTGTTGTTTTCTGTTCGAGTTTTGAAGGTAAAAACTGACATTAGAGTCAAAGCTAATCAGGAGGAGCTTGGGTCTGAGTGGAGTGCTTAGATCAGACTTTCACTGTGTGTGAAAAACGCTGCATCTACATCACAACACCAAAGAAAAAGACTCCTCTATCTGCCGCTGCAGCTGATGCAAGAGAAGCTTATTTTTTCTGATCCATTCTTATCTGATTAAATAAAAAGGCAGACAACTGTATCCGTGTCTTCAAGTCTCCTGCAGCATCGTCTCCTCCTATCCTTCTTAGTCTGAATTTCTTGCATTAATCCTCATCTGTCACTCTTGGCACAAGAAAAAGAGGAGCAGTAATGGTGTTTTGAAATCAGTCAATCATCTAATTTATTGTCATTTCCTGAGAGAATCAGGTGGAACATGCATGGGCGTCATGCAGCATGAGTGGCAGATGTGTCAAAAAAAAGTATGGAGTTGGAGGACGATCTCAGACAAAGTTTGATGGGAATAGATTTGTCGTGATGTAAAAGATGTATTTTAGATTCATGAGCGCGCTTGGTGGTTTCACCTCATTAGCTTGTCTCTCTTCTATCGCTCCTCTGCGTCTGCATTTGCATCTATTTATGCGTGGAGGCGAGGTTTGAAATTTATCAAGGTGCTTGGCCATGTTTGTGCAGACCTCGTGGATCCGAGCTTTAAAAGAGGAGATGCTCTTTGAAGCCAAAGGGCGAGGAAGTGATGAGGAAGTTAGTGAGAGAGAGGGGGGTGGCAGAAGCTTTGATGTGCAGAAATAGATAACATTAAAGGCCTACGGACAAAAAAACTTTCAAACCTCAGCACATTAACAACATTATCTCCTATTAGAGATGGAGTGATAACAGGAAGTGATTTTTTTATAAAGCTTTGGAACAAAGATATCAGAAATAATGTTTTCTAGGCTTTGCAGATTTGACATAAATTATTGTCATGTGACCAACAGATTAATAAAAATATCTATTTTATTTGTCTCAATCCCTTTAGTGAAAGGCAGTCGTGTAACAAACTATTTAATAAAAACACATTTCCCCCTAAAGGCCTGAATGTGGTTTTGTGTCCATTCTGCACTGATCTTCAGCCAAAAATAAAACCCAAACTGTTTTGTTTGTCTGCTCATTCTCACTTTAACATCTTCCTCCGCAAAATTAAACTTTTTTTAGGTAAATATGCAGCTTTAGAGGATTTTTTTACCTGCTGAACAGATTGTCCTTCAGACGGATCTGCTGTGGAAACAGAAAGCATCATGGTGTACTCTCAGCTCTGGATTATGTAAAATCAAAGACCTTCAAAATATTTTTGGAAACAGTAAAAGAAACAACATTTTCAACCTTTAAAGGTGTACGTTCTTGCAAAAAGCCGTTCGAGCAAGCTACATCTTAAAAAAATACTGTCCTCCGAGTCACAGAATCTGATGGTGGGCGAAAATGGCCTAACATTGGATGCAACGGATATTATCAAACAACCATAAAACATAACTTTATATTACCTTTTAAAGCCATAGTTGGCATCTTTTCAACTGTAATTCCTAACGTAACACACCTACTAGCTCCAGGCTTATGCCGGTCAGGAGTTCTCCAACTCTGTCCCCACTGAAAGTCTGAGAGAAGCACTGGGACCAGGAGGGGTTTGGATTTGAAAATGGGGGTGGGGGTTGCGCCGCTGGAATGAAGCGTCTCTCTGGTCTCCATGAGCTGGGGGAATACTAATACGACAGGAAAGAGGGGTAAATACGGGAGTTTTCCAGTCATAACATACCATATAACAAATTAGCATGCTAGCTAATATAGCTAGTAGAGCTCTGGCATTGCTTTGCGGCTACAAGCTAAGAACGCACGGTTCATGGACATAGAGGGGTATGTGGAGAGGAGGGAGGGACAGTCAGAGGGCATTTTGATTGATAGACCATGATCCAATCATTAAGAACGGGACGTTCACAATGACTGGCTGAGGCTGTTACAATTCAGAGGTAATTAAAATGATTAATTTTTTAAACAAAACATTTAAAGGCGCTGTCTGCATTCTTGGAAAAAGCTGTTCAAGCGAGCTACATTAAAAACAACAACAAAAAAACAATTTAATGGTCTGACCCCTTTATTCAGGCTCCCCCCTAAAGTCATGACTGCAGAATATGGTACAACACTGCTTGTGACAGACACACAGGAGCAGATATGAATCTCTGCTGAGCTGCTATGATCAGAATTTCCAGAACCAACTCTGAACTGAACCTCCTCCCACCCTGTCCGTGACACTAGACAGCTCAGCCGGTTTGCCTTTCTGTTCGGCTACAGCACCAAGAATGAGCATTTCTGCACACAGAAGATGTTCTGAGCAGTGGTGTGACAGACATTTAAAGGAGCAGTTTGATGAATGGGTTAGGAGCCAATCACATAGGTTGGATAAGGGTTCTCCAGGACCGTATGTTTCAGAGGCGATTAAAAGTTTTTTCCTGACAAAAAAATTAAATGTATTGGTTGCTATCGACATGTGAAGAGCATTTCAAGCAATGTGGCGAAAAATGTTCCAGAAAAAAAGTCAGACAGTGCTGAAACAAACTGATGAGGACTGCAGCCTCATGGAACTCCGTACAAATGAAGATGTAGTGAACCGCGCGCTTCGTGTTGCTTGGAAGACGAAAACATTGTTTATTTAAGGAGATCAATGTGTGCTGAGTTGCTGCATCCACGGTTCACTGGGTTGAAGCTGAACGCTGCATTTCCACAGGAAGTACGCCTGTTTCTCCAGCTTGTGTCTGAGTATGGAAACTGTTTTATGTTTCATCATAGGTTGCTTTGAATGCATACAATTATGAAAGCATTTTGCAAGTTTAGGGTGCTATAGAAGGTAGATTTGAATCTTTTATGTGATCATTTTCTTTCCAATTTTTTAAATTTTAATATTTTTTGTTTTTGTGAAAAGGATCGCAAGAAAAGCGTCTGGTTTGCTTTCACTTTATTAGTTTGAATGTTAGGGTTCATTATAGGACGTGCCTTATATTTCAGCTTCCATCAGCTGTTCTTTAATGATTTCACTCATTTTTTCTACTTTGAACTAAACTGGTAAAACTTTCTGTTTCCATGCTGTTGTGCTTTCCTTGTTTGTGAAGTTTAGTTTAATTTAATTTGCACCAACACAGTATAATTGTTTTGTGGTTTAAAATAAGAAAACGCTGTTTGTGTTTTTATGAAGGAAAAACGTCTGATTAGATTATTCTGCTCTTATTTACTCCTACAGATACTGTCTCAGGTGCAGCGACTGTGACAGAAAAGTAAATTAGAAAACAGAAGCTTATAGCTGAACTAATGGTTACAGTTAAGTGTGAAATTCTCAGAGACTGTATGAGTTTGTGTCTGTGCAGATACGCTTGAGGAGGAGCTTTCACATGAATGATTTTCTGACTAAATGTAAGAAATCAAAATAAATCATCTGTAACGGTGACTGAAAACCACTGAAATGATAAAGCAGGGCTTCAGCTTGGCTTTGCATTCGTCTAAAATTAAATAATGTCGACTGAAGAATGATTGTGCAGAAGTAGTTTGTCCTGTCTAGACATTATGTTGCTATAATTAGGTTTACTTAAAGTGATTTGTTTGGCTGCTTTTGTTGTAAAATGGTGGACTTGACAAGTCAAGCAGCTGATTCTGAGCCCAGAAGATGTTCTAACGGTAAATACTGCTGTAAAATAAACTTATTAGTAGAAATTAGTCCTTACCCTGTACGATTCAGCAAACAGGGAGCGGGAAAACCTCCGAGGGCAATCTGATTTTGGCTCACTGTCCCTGGGATGACATTCTGTGATCGTACGTCATATTTCCCTGGTTCTCCAATGCTCTCCGCTATAACCCGCCATCTTTAATCAGCCTCTACTTCCAACGCTCCCCCCCTCCCTGACACAGCTTTTCCTGTTACTTGAGTTTAAAGGGTGAGTAACACCATGGGCGGAGACTTATTCCAAGCAGACTTCCTGTTAGAAAAATACCTGCAAAATAGGCGTCACCTGGAGGACCGAGGGAGCGGCACTGAGGCAGTGATTGACAGCACCACCATCAACCACCCCACGTGGGCTCTCGGAGTTTCCCAGTCGGAAAAACTAGTCATTTACAAGCGCGTGCGCACTCGTGCGTGTACAGGAGCGCACAAACAAGCAAACCTAGCGCTCAGGAGAACAAGTAGACTCAGAAGCACCAGCAGGTTGGAGGATTTACTGTCCACCGCGATCACCAGAAAAAAAGGGGAGGAGGAGGTTTTTTTTTCAAGGAGGCGAGCGGCTCCGAGCTCTAACGTGTCATATCGGCAGGTGAGTGGTTGCGCCAGGTGGAGGTGCGGCCGACTCAGCTGGAGTCCAGTGCAGCGCAGCCACGTAGTAAGGTAGACAACGTCACCGTTCGCTGCATCTCTACAGCAATCAGCTGGGGCTGATTCTAAATCAGTGTGGAGCAGAGTTTTAACCTGAAGGTGGAGATATAATTATGGTTTTTGCCTGTAATATTACATTTTAAGTAAGTTGCACTAAACTGCCAAAATAATGATTACACATGTCTACAGCACTATTAGATACTCATCTATACGGGTTATCAGCACAAAAAAAGTTGATTTAGGTGTTACTCGTTCTTTAAGGCGGTAATAAATAGCTTTGAACGTCATGGCACATTTTGCAGCCTGCAGTTCCTCTAACGGCCACATGGTGCGCTCTCTGCAGCACTCTCTGGAAACTATGCATTGCCGCTTTAAACTGTCACCACTTTCAAATTACTTCAATAGAAATTTTTTTTTATTTCCAGTCGGGCTTTACACTTGGATGCAGTCAAAGTGCTACCTTTAGCTTTTTGATCTTTATGCTTATAAATAAGTACATAATGTTAAACGGACGAGGTAAAGGTTTATAGAATAATGACATCTGAGCCTCTGTGAGCTATAAGATGGCAGCAAAAAACTTTAGTCTTGGTTGCATTTAGACTAGCTTGTCAATCCTGATCAAGTTATAATCTATTTCTCTGAACAAAGGCCATTCAGGAAGCTATCTACAACAGGTGAAAAATGTGTTAACAGGCTTTAAGATGTTGACAAATCTCTTTAATTAAACAATTAAGACACAAGATGTCGTTATAAAATCATGTAACAAGTATAGAAAAACAGTTTCCTACTATTTAAGGTCAAAGGTTTATTAAAATCACACTTTATAACAGGCTGAATCAAGACATTGATGGTGATGCTTTTTGAACCTGTGCAAAGAAAAACAGAGTAGTGGACAGATCTTAAATATTCACACCTGGTATTCAGTTTATTTAACACTCAGACCTGCAGGCCTTCGGCTCTATTTGCATCCACTTCATTTTGTCTTGTCTGTGAAAATATTCACCAACTGGAAAAAAAAAATCAAAAGCATGAAATGAAAAATCTTAACACAACTCCTTTTTATTTGTTTTAGTAATTGGAAACATTCTCTAATAGTTTGACTTTGTTAAGAAAAATGTCCAAATTGGCACATGAGAAGTGTTTTCTCAGTTTTGTGTAGGACGTTGCAGAGTTTTTAAACCACTTCTCTGCTCTGTTAATGCCTAACGTTCTATATATATATATATATATATATATATATATATATATATATATATATATATATATATATGATTTAAACGTAGTGTATCAATAATCGTGTCACCTTGAGGGGCTGCAAGCTTGCAGGCAGAGAATATTTATGTAAAAAAGTCTATTAAGTGATGATTTCTAGGCATTATTTTGTCCCCATCATGAATTAAATATTTGGTTGCAGCTGATTTGTGGGTGCTCATTATGCACTGCACATACGAGATAAGAATTACTGCCGGCTATATGAAACTTTAATTTGCTTCTTCTCCCTAATTGCTATGTGATTGATTATATAATTACACTGTGTTTGGCTGTTAACGTCACACGGCCGAGGATGGTTGTTATTCTCAAATTGTGGCGATGCAATTCTCCCAGCTGTCGTTCAGCTGTGTGTGTGTGTGTGTTTCAGTTGCATTTTCTCCTCATCTTCATGTTTCCTGGTATTTGCTCTGCTCCTCTGAGATCACACAACGCAGGGCGATGCTCCAGTTTCTTTTATGAAATCAGCAAGTTTCTGAAAAGAAAAGAAGCGAACCCCCGTGTTGGAAAGATCTACATCAGACAAATAAAATTTTAACTGCATCTCATTTGGAAGTCATGAAATATGAGAGTCCCGCAGACGCCTTCGTGAAGTTTCCTGCTGCTGAGATTCTTTTAAATCATTTGACATCGAAAATAATTTCTGAAAACAGAGCCTTCCATCTGCCTCTTATCTACGTCCACACAGGGAAAAGGACCTGATGATGAAATAAGAGTTAAATGACAAATCATTCCTCTGATGCATCATGGGACTTTTAGGGATTTTGTGTGCAAAGAGAGAAGGTTGAACTTAAGTGTTAAAACACACACATTACTTTAAATAGTGAGTGCTAATTCCTCAGCAATCTTTACTACATACACACACACACTTATGTGACTGCAATATCTCAAATAACTTTCATTTCTTTTACAAACTTTGCTAAATTTATTCCCATTATTTAATGTTTTGGTTGCATTTTAGTGCAATTAGCTGAATGATCCGGCAATTAAACCTCCCCCCTGCTGGATCGCATCCGGCTGCACCGATTAGTTGCGCTTAAACAGCAAATAAGAGGAGAAATTGAGCGTTCACATCAAAGCCCCAAGGCAGCGGGGTTTCAGACCGATGAGCTTGTTGGTGTTTAATCAAATTGTAAAAGCAATAAAGGTGAACCAGAAACTTTTCTTCATTTTTATTATGATTTTGTTGATTTATGTAAATTTTACATCATTACGTCATTACACCCCCATGCAGACTGGATTAGCACCCTCCATGACCGACATGCTAGCCCTCCTGTCCAACTCCTTTTCAACTTTCTAATTTACATAAAAAGTAGGTCACACACAGCTTTGACTTTTGGTATGCTACTTTTGACCACCCAAGCTGTTTTTATTCAACAGCAACTAGGAAAATGTTGATGACTCACAGCTTCATTATTAGTGTATCAAACACGGTGCAAAATTATAGTCTTTAAAGTAGTTTTAGCTTTAGGAATGTCTCTGGATGCAATCTGCAGCAGATTCCACACAATGAAGATCTAAAATTATCGTATTATGGGATTTATGACCGTACAGAGGGCTAAATTATCCTACAAATACGTTAATTATTGTACGTCTGGCAACACTGGTTGTAGTCTAGGGCCGTTTCGGAAAACCCAAGTACGCTAGCATGTTCTTGTTTACTTGACAAGTACAGCAGAAAGTCCGTTCTAACAACGAGGACGGCGTTTGGAACAGAAATGTACTTCGTTACGTCATGGCAACAAGCGCTGTTTTATGCTGTGATTAAAAAATTATCTGGAATAAAAACAAAAGTCTAGTTTGTCCCTTAAATAACAAACAATGACTACATTTTAGTAGTATAAGATTTGGTCCACTTTTTATCAAACTTGATAAAATACCAACATTTTCTGATGTTAAATGAAAAAAAAAGATGGAGCTATTTAAGGCAATGCTGGTTTTATTTTGATAGTGGGTTAGCTAATTAGCATTATGAGGTATCGTGCATGGAGTCAAACACACAAACAAACAAACAAACACACAGCAAATTTTACAGGTTACACACAATTATCTAACGACTTTATACCATATTCATTTATTTAGACTTATTTATCAATTTTATATACAAACGCTCAGTTATGAGCTTTCTCCTCTGCCATTTTTTGTTTGGCATTTAACAGTTTGCAACGCGATGCATTACGGGATACCTTGCTGGCACAAGTCTGCAGAAGGATGCATTGATGCATCCTCAATACAGTGGGCGGAGCAAGAACACATCCGGGAACTTTGAGTGAACTTGCCATGATGCAATTGGAACAGTACTTGGGCCAGCATTGCTAACTTCATACAAGTACGTGAATGCACAAGTTCAGTCAAGTACTCTCAATGACCAAGCTGTGATATTGCACACAGGCCCAGATCATGGCTGCTCTACCACCATGCTCCACACAGGACACCAGTAATCTGCTTCAACCTTGTCATTTGCTTCATCACAACCCTTGCTTTGATTTTTTATGCCATAACCAGGTCTTTATCCTGTGTGACGGGACCTTATGACACAAATGTAACCCGACCAATAATCCACCATGTTATTACAAACCCCATGAAGCCATTAAAAGCAGGTAGCTTGCACAGTTCACAGTTTTTTTTTAGGACTTCCTGCAGCAAATTTTCTGTAATAAATTGCTGACATTCAGGAACAGCTTTGATTTAATTACTGGATGTTATCTTTTTTAATAACATGAAGGATTTCAGCTGTTTTTGGGCACTTTTAATCTTCTTAACGCCACCCACTGATTTGTGTTGAGCTTTATTATCGCTGGCAGCAGATAAGTTATTGCACATGTTGGTTTTAGTCAGACGATCGCCCTTTCGAATAAAGCTCCTTCCCTCCTACTTATTTTTCTAATAACAGCAAGCTGCTCTACAACCTCGCCGAACACAAACACACAACAAAACAAACAAGCAGCTTAACACGGTATATAGTAGATTCTCTAATCTGTGGGGAGAAACGCTCCTCGGAGTGTACTGCCTCAGAGGATGGCTTCAGATTTACTGTAATGACTTACTAGAGGACGTTTCTGTCAGGCTTATCTGAAAGGTGTTTCTCTGTAATTACTCAGCTTTTTAGCAAAGCAACAGACTGTCTTTCCTAAAAGCAGTTTAGCTCAACACAATATATGAGTTTTGATTTATTTTGACGGTGCTTTCGACAAAGGTTTCCTGAGAAAAAAATAGCAGCCTTTGTTTCAGGGTTTGAATTTAATTTTTACATTACTTACTTACGTGTCCTTATTTAAAGAGCAAGTTCACAGAGAAACTGTTTTTTTACTTGTAAATACGAACGGTCACATGCAGGCTGCATGTGAAAATAGTCTTCTACCCCTATTTCCTGCATTAGCCGCTGATAGAAAATAGACGGGGAAACGCTCAGATTAGAAAAAAGTTCATGGACTCACCCATCTTGGCTCACGACAGAGAAGGCTGTTGTTGGTTAAGTGTCCAGGAGGCATCATTTGGAATCATAGGATGTCCAAGGAAGGTCCCGCCATTCACGTCTCTGATTGGCTGGAAGGACTCTCCTACGATTGGCTATTTCATGTAACAGCAAACCATCTTCCCTCCCTGACCTGGAGAAGGCATTCTACCCTTTTACCACTCAAGACCATGGTCTCGGAGTTAGAGGAGCTGATTCTCATCCCAGCTGCTTCACACTCCGCTACGAACCGCTCCAGCGAAAGCTGGAGATCACGGTCTGACAAAGCCAACAGGACCACATCATCTGCAAAAAGCAGAGACCTGATCCTTAGGACACCAAACGGATCCCCTCACCACCTTGGCTGCTCCTAGAAATCCTGTCCATAAAAGTTATGAACAGAATCGGTGACAAAGGGCAGTCTTGGCAAAATAAAACTCTCACTGGGAACAAGCCCGACTTACTGTGGACCAAGCTCTGACACCAGTCATACAGGGACCTAACAGCCTGTATCAAGGGGCCTGGTACCCCATACTCCCAGAGTACCCCCCACAGGGCCCTCAGAGGGACGCGGTCGAACGCCTTCTCCAAATCGACAAAACACGTAGATTGGTTGGGCGAACTCCCACGCACCCTCCATGACCCCCCTAAGGGTATTGAGCTGGTCCAGTTGAAAAATATATATTTCAATTCGTTTTTTATAATACAGTTAAAGTTTTATTTATTTTATTCAATGAGAAATGTATTGCTTTTTGGTGATCTTTCTTCTGACACAGTAACTTGGACCTTTTTATCTTAAATTAAATGTTAAAAAATGCACCATAAAAGTTGTTGCTGATCCAGCTCCAACAGGATAAACTATGCAGTTTGTGTATAAGTAATGTTGCTGTTTCCCTCCGTCGTCCCGTATCGATCCTCCCTCCTCGGGGAAGACCGTCTCAAATTAGCAAGTAGATCACATCACCTTGCAAAGCGATTAGTTTCCCCACAGAGAAACTTTATTCTGTTTGTGCATTTAAGGACACAAATAAAGTGGTTTAGGAGAAATCGATTCATACGTTCTTCTTTAAAGCTTGGGGAACTTTTAAAAAGGAACTAATGCAAGAGGATACAAGAATACTTCATGGTTCTAACTTTGAGTTTATGCTCCTGAAATGTCCTGAAGCAAAGTCTGAACGTATTGACCTAAATTATTATGATACAGAACTGAATTCACAAGAATGGAGGCTGCAGATATAAATCCACACCCTGTTGCTTTTTTGTCTCTCCACTCATGAAAGCTTCTGTAGATGGACGAACCATGCACTCAACATCAAGATCATCAGGGAAGATTCTAAGGAGATTAAAACTCAGAAGAATTTTTCCAAGTCTAATTTTCCAGTGCATTTAATTCATCCTAAGACCCAAACACAAGCTGAGCATCCTTGAGATGATTTCTAAAAAACAAAATAATATTGAAAAGCAATCGCTGAAGCCATATTTCTGTTAAAAAACTCAAGTAAATGGTCATAAATGGATTTAAGTGAAAATCAGCTGAAGTGAGTTTCTTTATGCTCTGAATTATTTAGCTTTATAAGCATATTTGTGTTGTTAAATCAGAAATATCTGGGGTCACATGACTTGACAGTTGCTATTTTGTGGGTCTGAAGCTGAAAGGTTGGAAACCATTGATCTAAACCAGTCACATCTTGGTCTTGTTAAGAAGACCTACAAGAGTACTAGTCCTATGGTTGATACCAAATGTAACTAACCTTAAAAATGCTTCTTTATTTGCTTGTATTTTATTTCGGCACAATTTGCCTTTATTTATAATCCGTTTCAATCAACTTCCTGTTTGAGTTAAATGCTTTTATTTTGAAGGATGTATTTCCGGTTCTATCAGTTAGTACAAGCTAACTTAACAGCGATAAAAACGGCCGACAGACCGACACGGCTTTGACGGAGATTTAATATGGATTTTGTTATTAGCAGCCCCCTTGATAGAGGCACAAGGTAAATTCATGATCTTGATATGTTTATGTTTTAAATAGATTTTATGATAAAATGTATAAGTTCATATGTATTGATTTATCTTTTAAAGCTAAAGAAATTGTAACTTATGGTGTATGTTGTAAACGGTTAATGACAGTTGTATTAATTGTAAGAGTTGGGATTTTATTTACATGGGCTTTTTTTTGTACACATCTCCAGCTCTTACGGTGAAATTGAGGGTCATCATCATTAAACCCAAAACTTCATCAGTAAAGTGTCATCCTTCATTGGGGGGGGTATGCTACAGTAAGAGCTTACCTCCAGGAAAAGTGACAGAGAGAACCAAGAGCCACAAGCGAAGCAAGAGGCTAGGCTTCACCTCATCTGCTACAACAAGTTGCCGCACTTTCAAGGAATGGCACAGCAAGCTGCAGCAACGGTCCGGTAACAAGCAAATTTTCTCAAAATGGAATATATAGAGGAAGAACATATAAATGAAAAAGAGCAGCTAAATGAATTGCCTTGTCAAACGGATGAAGCAGTTAAAGAAACATTACTAAGAAGATCAGAGCGGCCTAGTGCTCTCACAGAGAAAATGTTCCTATATCAAATAGATGAACAAACTAAAAGAGAGAAAAAACTGTTAACTCTTTATGAACATTGGAAAGGCCAAGTCAGAGTCTACAGGAAAGACCTGAAATGTGATTTATCAGATGTACAATTAGCAGAAATGGCTGATGACATTGAAAAAACAGTAAATGACATGACAAAAGCATACAGTGAACTAAGAGAGCGTATTGTACCATCACATGTTATAAGGCGCAAAATGGATTCTTGTGAATCAGTAACAAAAGATATTATGAAAATAATTTCTGAGCGTTTAGCAGCCATAGATGAGTATGATGCAGATAGAGAAAAGCAGCGTCTCCATCAGCTCTTAGCTTATGAACACGCTAAGTCCATATTTGGTACTGCATCACAGTCAAGCTACCACTCTGAAGCAAGCATCTCAGCCAGAAGAATTGATGCAGTTGCAGAATTAGCTGCTAAGGAGGCTCAGTATAAAATCACACAAGAGGAAATCAAACAAAAGGAAAAAATAAGAGAAATAGAAGAGAAACACAGGAAGGAATTGGATGTTCAAAGGTCTAAACTAGAGCATTTACAAGCAGAAAAAGAAAGGCAAGCTGCACGTGCAAAATTAGAGATTTACGACAAGGAGTTGAAAGTTGATATAGAAAATCAGTTATTGTTACAGAACAACGGGACTTCTTTTATCAACAATAGTTTTGCACAACCAGCCCCAGTGCTCTCTACAGGTTCATATATCACACCTGTGCAACAATATACATCCATTCCTGTCATCAGTTCTCTACAACAACCACACTCTCATGTTGCCACTCCATTACCTCCTACAGACATATCCCAGCTGGCTAAAGCTATCCAAGACAGCATAGCTGTAAACAGAATCCCAGTACCAGTGCCCATTATATTCAATGGAGATCCCATCACCTACATTGAATGGAAGTCTTCCTTCATCTCACTGGTGGACTGCAAAAGTATATCTCCTGCTGATAAACTGCACTTATTAAGACGGTACATCACTGGTCCTGCACTTAAGTGTCTTGAAGGAACATTTTATCGTAGTGATGAAGAAGCATATAAAGATGCATGGAAAAGGCTTGATCAACGCTATGGTCAGCCATTTGTTGTCCAAAAGGCATTCAGAGACAAACTGTCAAAGTGGCCTAAAATCCATTCAAAAGATGCAGAAGGTTTACGGATATTTTCTGATTTTCTCACAACCTGTCTTCAAGCAACACCACATGTAAAAGGCTTAGAGATACTAAGTGACTGTGAGGAAAACCAAAAGTTACTGCAAAAGGTTCCTGAATGGCTTGCAACACGTTGGAATCGTCAAGTCACAGTTGCTCTCATAGAAGGTAAAGATTTCCCCTCTTTCAAGGATTTTGCTGAGTTTGTTGCACTTGAGGCGGAAATTGCCTGCAATCCTGTGACTTCTTCATATGCACTCCATTCATGCAGCTCATCTTCAGAAAATAGACATACAAAGGAGATTAAACCAAACAGATCTACAACTCAAGTCTTTACAACACAAGCTACAGTGCATGCAGATAAAACAAAGTCAAATGACACAAGAAAGGTAGCCTGCATGTTTTGCAAAGATGAAGGGCATCAGTTGTCAAAGTGCCCAAGCTTCACAGAAAAGTCACTTGATGACAAACGTACATTTGTAAAGGACAATAAACTGTGCTATGGGTGCTTAAAGGTGGGCCATAATGCCAAAGACTGTCGTCATCGCCACACATGTGACTTGTGCAAAAAACGACACCCCACTTGCTTGCACAATGAGAATCATAAACCAAATGAAAAACCCCAGAGCTCCACAAATGTCACTCCAACCTCAGAAAATGATACTATGGCAGCCACAGCTCTAAATGTCACAAAGGTGGGTCAAACAGGTAGTACCTCCATGATAGTTCCTGTGTGGGTTTCCACTGCCCAGAGCCCATTTAAAGAGCAGTTAGTGTACGCTTTATTAGACACGCAAAGCGACAACACATTTGTCAGTGAGGAGTTAATCAACCAGTTACAAGCAGACTCCCATCCAGTAAAGCTAAAACTAACCACAATGCTGGGAGTTCACATGATGGTCAAAAGTCAGAGAGTAGCAGGATTACGTGTGAGAGGTTATACGTCAGATGTCCACATTGACCTTCCACCCTCTTACACAAAGGACTATATCCCATTTAACTATGACAACATACCCACGAGTGAAACTGCAAAGCAATGGCTCCATCTGTCAGAGATTGCTGATAAAGTACCACCTCTACTGAGCTGTGATGTTGGACTACTCATTGGATTTAACTGTCCCAGAACTCTAGCTCCAAAACAGGTTCTACTTGGAAAAGACAACGAGCCATTTGCAATCCAGACAGATCTAGGGTGGAGCATTGTTGGCGGCTCCACATCAGAGTCAAATGAGTCTGAAACAAGTTTGTGCCACAGAGTTATGGTAAAGGAACTGCCTCCAGTAACACCAATGGACGTGATCAATGTTCTGGAGTCAGATTTTAAGGACACAAGGGCAAACGAAAAAACAGTCTCACAGGAGGATCTCATTTTTCTGGACAAACTCAAGGAGGGAATAAAGAAAAACAAACAAGGACACTGTGAGATGCCTCTTCCATTCAAACAAAGGCCACACTTACCATACAATAAAAAGCTCACAGAAATGAGACTGGAACACTTAAAGCGAAAATTTAATAAGGATGAAAACTACAAGAAGGACTATGTTGCATACATGAATGAAATAATTGAAAGAGGAGACGTGGAAGAAGTACACAATGAAGGAATACCTGGTGAACAATGGTACATTCCCCATCATGGGATTTACCACCCCAAAAAACCCACAAAACTGCGTGTCGTATTCGACTGTTCTGCCAAACACAGTGGAACAAGTCTCAATAATCATCTCCTCCAAGGACCAGACTTGATTAACAACTTGACAGGCATTCTTCTGAGGTTCAGGCAACATTCTATCGCTTTAATGTGTGATGTAGAAAAGATGTTCCATCAGTTTCATGTCAGTGAAGGGGACAGAGATTATCTACGTTTCCTCTGGTGGAAAAACGGTGATACAGGCACACAACCTCAAACCTACAGAATGAAGGTACACCTTTTTGGTGCAGCATCATCTCCAGGCTGTGCAAATTATGGACTCAAGTACTTAGCAAAGGAACACGGCCACTCGCATCCAGCAGGTTCACAGTTCATGGAAAGAGACTTTTACGTTGATGATGGAGTTGCAAGCACAAAGACAGTAGAAGGAGCAATACAATTGGCACAAGAAGCCAGAGAAATTTGCAGCAAAGGTAACCTCCGTCTTCACAAGTTCATTTCTAACAATAAGACTGTTTTGCAAAGCATCCCTCCATCAGAATGTGCTGTAAACCCTAACACAAGAGACTTGACATTCAAAGACATGCCACAAGAAAGAGCTCTAGGAATTCAGTGGAACATTGAAAAGGACTGTTTCACATTTGATAACACGCTAAGAGTCCAGCCAGCCACACGCAGAGGCATTCTATCCACTGTCGCATCAATCTATGACCCGCTTGGATTCTTAGCACCATATGTTTTAAATGGAAAGAAAATCTTGCAAGAAATGTGTCAGCATGGTATTGGATGGGACGACTCCCTACCAAACACACTTATGCCAAGGTGGGAGAGTTGGCAAAGTGACTTTGTAAATCTAGAAAAGCTAGACATACCTCGCTGTTATTTGCCTGCTAGCTTTGGTGAACCTAAGGAAATAGAGCTACACCATTTTTCGGATGCAAGCTCAAGTGGTTACGGACAATGTAGCTATTTGAGAGCAAAGAATGCTAAAGAGGAAATATACTGCTCTCTGGTAATAGCAAAAGCTCGAGTTTCTCCAACTAAACTGACCACGATCCCCAGACTTGAACTAACGGCAGCTACAATTTCAGTCTCAGTCAGCAACATGTTACAGGAAGAACTGAGTTACAAGGTGAAAGAATATTTTTGGACTGACTCAAAGGTGGTACTGGGTTACATAAACAATGATGTTCGCCGTTTTCACACCTTTGTAGCCAACAGGATCCAAAGGATCAGACAAAGTACAAACCCTCAGCAATGGTTTTATGTGCCATCAGAAGTGAACCCAGCTGACAGTGCTTCAAGAGGTGCAACTATCAATGAATTAATTAAGTCTAGCTGGTTCACTGGCCCTGCCTTTTTGTGGAAAAATGAATTACCCACACCACACACTGTTGACGTAGATCTGACCATAGGGGATCCAGAAGTCAGAAAAGTACAGACAATGCTAATACAGGTCACGCACACTGTAAGTCTTGCAGAACGTCTAAGTAAGTTCTCATCCTGGTCAAAAGCAATCAAAGCTGTTGCACATCTCATAAGAAGGGCTAGACACATCAAGTCAAATGCATCAGCTACAGTGGGTGAACAGGAAAATGCTAAACTTGTGATTATTCGTGACATACAAAAGCAAACATATGGACAGGAAATAAAACTACTGAACAAAGAAAAACAGCTCCCACATCACAACAAACTGTTTAAACTGGACATTTTCATGGATGAAGATGGTCTCCTAAAAGTAGGAGGGAGACTCCAACATGCAACAAGTGACACTTTCAAGCACCCAATCGTGATTCCAAAGGAACATTATGCAGCCAAGCTCATTATATCTCATTGTCATGACAAAGTAAAACACCAAGGAAAAGGATTCACCATAAATGAAATCAGATCTAGTGGCTACTGGATTCCTGGAATGAGTAAATCAGTTGCTTCATTCATCCGTCAGTGTGTGACCTGTCGCAGACTCCGCAAAGTTCCAGAAGGTCAGAGAATGAGTGACCTACCTCCTCAACGCTTGGAACCCTCTCCTCCCTTCACACATTGTGGCATGGACTGTTTTGGTCCATTTGTGACCACAGAGGGAAGAAAACAACAAAAACGATATGGACTCTTATTTACTTGCTTTTGTTCTCGTGCTATTCACATTGAGCTATTAGAGGACTTGTCCACTGATGCATTTATTAATGCATTAAGGTGTTTCATTTCAATCAGAGGTGCGGTCCGACAAATCCAATGTGACCAGGGAACAAACTTTGTTGGCGCTCAAAATGAGTTCAAAGCAGCTTTAAATGAACTAGACAGTCAGAGACTTAGTACTTATTTGTCTGACAGACAGTGTAACTTTGTGATGAATACTCCCCACTCTAGTCATGCAGGAGGAGTGTGGGAACGTCAGATAAAGACTGTCAGAAGTGTTTTGAACACCACTCTGTCACTGGCTCAAAGTAGACTCAATGATGCTTCATTAAGAACTCTATTCTATGAAACCATGGCTATTGTCAACAGTAGACCTCTGACTGTAGATAATCTAAATAGCCCTGACAGCTTAGAACCACTTACACCCAATCATCTGCTTCACATGAAATCGAACGCACCACTGCCCCCACCTGGCACTTTTCAGAAGGAAGACCTGTATTGCAGGAAACGGTGGCGGCGTGTCCAGTTCCTTGCAGAGCAATTCTGGAGCCGCTGGAGACGGGAATACATTCATAACATAATTTCAAGACAAAAATGGCACTCACCCAAAAGGAATCTAAAAGTTGGTGATGTTGTGTTGGACATGGATGAACTAGCACCCAGAGGTGAATGGAGACTTGCAAGAGTTCTAGAGACTGTCAATGGAAAGGATGGACTTGTGCGAAAAGTAAAGATCTCCCTCGGAGAAAAGAGACTCAATGACAAAGGTCAATGCTCTAAGAAGCTATCAGTTGTAGAGCGTCCAGTACAAAAACTTGTTTTGGTGTTAGAAAGTTCCTAAGTTAACCTCCATGTGTGTTATTTTCTGTAAGAAAATTATTCATTTCTCTCTATGTGTAAACCAGTCATTCATAATTTTGGTGGGAGTGTAACTAACCTTAAAAATGCTTCTTTATTTGCTTGTATTTTATTTCGGCACAATTTGCCTTTATTTATAATCCGTTTCAATCAACTTCCTGTTTGAGTTAAATGCTTTTATTTTGAAGGATGTATTTCCGGTTCTATCAGTTAGTACAAGCTAACTTAACAGCGATAAAAACGGCCGACAGACCGACACGGCTTTGACGGAGATTTAATATGGATTTTGTTATTAGCAGCCCCCTTGATAGAGGCACAAGGTAAATTCATGATCTTGATATGTTTATGTTTTAAATAGATTTTATGATAAAATGTATAAGTTCATATGTATTGATTTATCTTTTAAAGCTAAAGAAATTGTAACTTATGGTGTATGTTGTAAACGGTTAATGACAGTTGTATTAATTGTAAGAGTTGGGATTTTATTTACATGGGCTTTTTTTTGTACACATCTCCAGCTCTTACGGTGAAATTGAGGGTCATCATCATTAAACCCAAAACTTCATCAGTAAAGTGTCATCCTTCATTGGGGGGGGTATGCTACACCAAACATGCTTATTATTTTGTTTGCACTAAATCCCTCTCACATAAAACTATTTCAGCAGATTTATTTTTGACATTTTCAGTACCTTCCAGAATGAGCCATTTCAGGGCTCTGTCTCTTTAAGAAAACAAGCTGGAGCTGGCCACGCCCACCTATCCTCACTCAAGATACTATAAGCTGAGAAGCTCTGAGTCCTGGGAGGGGGTTCGAGTAGCAGCAGCAGCTAACTCTTGCACGTGAGAAGCGGTTGCATTCTACTTCCCCGTTTATGACATCACAAATGGGGACTTTTTGAAATGACTTGTTTTAGGCACATCATTCCTAAAACCAAATAGTGACACAAAAGAGATTTTTTTCCACAATTGGAGTGTTTATAGAAGCAGTAGAGACCCACATTGCAGCACAAAAGGATGCAAAAGGTGAGTTTTACATAATATGTTCTCTAATTATTCTGGATTGTTCAACAACAACTGAAGTCTCAAGCCATGATCAGAACTGAAGCAGGTTTTTGGATGAGCAAGCAGCAAGAGAAAAAGTTCTGTTGCCTTTTTAGTGATTACTCCTAATAACACAGCTATAGAGATAAATGTTTTACAATAACCAAAGGTGCTGCAAAGACATAAAATGCAAAAACAACAACAAAAAAACAACGCTAAATAAATAGGCCTGGTGAAAAAAGAAAACTGGACTAAACAAGTGAGAAAGCACTCTGTAACGTAGGATGAAGGTGGTAACAGGGATCTGGCAAGATAAAACAGACAATCTGGGCTCAAGAGAGACCAAAACAATAAAGACGATCCCATTAAAGACTAATGCAGAAATAACAATAAATGTAAAGAGCAGAGATAACAGAATTAGTTTTTATCTTTAGGAGAGCGTTCAGTCATTTGGATGCAGAGTTAGTTAATATCAGCGAGCAACAGGATGACTCACTGCTGCTCCCTGAAGTGGATAAAAAACAGGTTTTTAAGCAGTTTTCTACTGCAGAGATGATAACAGTTGAGATGGGAAAAAGTAGGTCGTTTCACTCGATTAATCACTTCCTGTTTTTAGGGGATGTGTTGTTTGTTGTTCTCCATAAAAGCACCGCTGTAAATGAATTCAAATCCTGAAAACCTTTGATAACATTTTGATGTTTTTATCTTGGTTTTATTAGAACACATTTCACGCAGCCCTGCTCTTGAAATCTTTTGATGCGGTGAGAAATCAGGACCGACGCCAGATAAAGGTCACGAGTCGGACTTCAGCGTTCTTCGTGAGCCAGACAAGAAGGCCTCGTAAAGGTTGATGGATCCTGGTTCTGAGATAAGAGCGTTGTCACAGCAACCCCGCTGAGACCGTCAGGATGCTGAGCGACAGAACGCAGAAAGTTTGTGAGAGAGGAGCGAAAACTCCACAGATTAGCACTAATGAGCCGTGACTCGTCCGTGGAGAGAGAGAACAGTTAACGACTCTTTGTTTCACCCACATCTGTACGCAGCAGGGACGTTTGGAGACGGGCGTCATTACCATGTCTCTGTTCAGCCTCTCTGGGCTTTTGTCTCTGGCTTTATTAAACTTTTATCCAAACACGCCTGAATCCGACAGCTGGGTCTGCAGATACCTGAGGCTGTTTCAGTCGATTTTCACAAGAAAATAAATAAACAGGAATAAGAGGACGACAGGATTATGAAGCTTCTGAAGCCAGAAACGGCTAAGCTCTGACAAAAGGCTGAGAGATTTGTACGCTGGATTTTGTCCTCTGACACCCTCAGCGGCCACATTAGGATGTTTTGTTTATTCAACAGTAGTAGACAAATAAAATTGTCCCTTGCCGCCTGTCGATCATCCACTAGAGGGCAGTAGATATTTATAGGACTGGATTTGATGAACGTACCAATCCTGATACTCCAGGAGGACGCTTTAGGGTCAGAAAGGGTTTGATGCTAATTTGCAACAAGATTCCACAATGGGGTTAATCCACAAACTCAAAGTTTGCAGCAAATAATCACAAAGCCATGTAAACACAAACACTATGTTCAGTTCTGACTCGCCAACTTGATGGACTTGAAATTAAAGGTTGACTGAAATGTTTTTCTCGCTGGCAGATTTTTATATATCAGGACAGATGATGGCTTCTTACATATTTCATAGGTAGCTAACTTGTTCTCTCTTATTTATTTATTTTATTCCTATTTATTTAGCCTAGCTATTTTTTATCCTTCTTTATTTTATCTTATTTATTAGTTTTAACTGGTGTGATTGTTTTATTCTGCACTGGTACATTGGAACTAATTTCGTTGTACAATGTCAATTGTTACAATGACAAATAAAGTTTCTGATTTCTGATTCTGATTCATTATTCATAATCAATATTCTCTTTTTATAAAAACTGAAACAATGATGGGACCTGAGCTTCTAACCCTAACCTGGGATTGTCAAAACGTTCATCTTTGTGGTTAGATTCTGTTATAAATGTCCTATAAAGGGTGGTGATTTTGTGTTTGGTGGAGCTGCTTTTAGTGAAATCGCTCTGACTTTCTACCGGATCCAAAAAAGCCATTAAACCATTAGAGTCCCATTCAGATGTCCTCTACATTCTTCTGATTAGACCGCTGATGGGTTTGGAATAAATATATTAACCCTCTCACTACATTCTTTTATCCAGTGATGTTGCATGCATTTGTCTTCAGCTCTATTATTTTAGGCTTGGAAACAGCAAAGATGTTAACGGCTGAATTTCTTCTAAATTACTTTCAGACTCCAGCAAACTTGTGTCAACCTGACAGATGGATTTTTGAATAAAAAGGACAACTTTGCATATTATCAGGAGGACCTTTGAGGCAGATTTTTTGGACATTTTGTACTTTTTCTATATAAATGATCCGATGAGGCTCAGAGTGGAGGACAGCAGTGATAAACAGTCAAATAATGATGTTTTTCTACTCTGACTCTTACGCTGTTGTTGTCTCTGTTTATGTGTTTTCTGTTTTCGTCTTTCATTATCTCAGTTTTTCACAGACCCCTGTGCCAGCAGCCCTTGTCTCCATGGTAACTGCAGCCGGAGCGATGGTGGGGAGGAGGGCGAGCCGTCCTACTCGTGCGAGTGTACTGAAGGCTATGAAGGAGAGAGGTGCGATCAGATCTTACTGGACCTGCCGCCCGCCGGCTGGGACCCCGTTACCCCGGCTGCGCCTGAACCTGCTACACCTGTAACCTCCACCACAGTAGCCACAACTCAGCCCCAACGACCAACCACAGTCCCTTCCACCACCACCGTCACCACCACACCGGCCCCTCCCACCCTGCAGTCCTGGCAACCCAAACCGGGCCAGAGGCTGCTGGTGGTACCATGGGAGGCAGACAGAGTGAGAACTTCTCCACAGAGTCAGAACTCTGGTAGATTTATCTCTAGAATGAGAGAAGGGGTCACGCTGTGTGTTGATGTGTTTCAGGTGATGGAGGGTCTGCACTGTGTGAGCCCTGAGCTGTGTGAGCTGACATCAGGAACTCTCACGCTGTCTGTGGAGGTGCCTGAAGAGACCGCCGTAAAGTAAGGAAGCCCTTAGCTCTTATAGAGCAGGTTGGGTCAGGATAAGCTGAAACTGTCTGGGTTTTTATTTTTCATCAAACTCAGTTTGGAGTTTCAGAAACCAAACAAATCTTTGAAAAAAGCATCAGAAAGTTTATTCAGTTCATCTGAGAATATAAATGATCAAATGATTTAAATCAAAACGCTTAGAAGTGACAGTCGGCCCATTGGCAGGAGATCATCTCTACAGCTCTGGGCCGAATCCTGCCTCACATTCAAACAACAGTCCAACACGTTCTTTTCTAAAATCAATCTGAATTCAGAGCCATCAGTAGAACTAAGACTTGGCCCGAATGTTGAAAATATAACTTACAAATAAGCTGAACCTTCAACAAGAACATATGCATAAATTTGACTGATTCAGAGAAAAAGATTCCATCCCACAAACAAAGTATGGTTTCCACTATAGTGGAGACAGTGGACACCTCTGTCAAAGAACACAAAAGCATTGACCCCATCCTATGTGACTAAATATAAAATCTATTCATTCTCTTTTATAGTTTTAAACACAACTTCAGTTTGTCTGCAAATGTCAAAAATGTCATGTTTTTGAATCAAACCAGAAGCTTTTACTTCAGACCATCCATCCATCCATCCATCCATCCATCCATCCATCCATCCATCCATCCATCCATCCATCCATCCATCCATCCATCCATCCATCCATCCATCCATCCATCCATCCATCCATCCATCCATCCATCTCCACTTATTCGGAGTCGGGTCGTGGGGGCAGCAGCTTAAAGGCCCAGACTTCCATCTCTCCAGCCACTTGGGCCAGCTACTCCGGGGGAATCCCAAGGAATTCCCTGGCCAGACAAGAAACATAGTCCCTCCAGTGTGTCCTGGGTCTTTCTTTAGGTCTCCTCCCGGTTGGACATGAATGGAAAACCTCACCAGGAGGCATCCTAACTAGATGCCCAAGCCACCTCAACTGACTCATCTCAATGTGGAGGAGCAGCAGATCTACTCTGAGCCCCTCCTGAATGACCGGGCTTCTAAGGGAGAGCCCAGACACCCTGTGGAGAATGGATTTATTGTTTTCTTTTTGGCCGCTTGTATCCACGATCTTGTTCTTTCAGTCACTACCCAAAGCTCGTGACCATAGGCTCAGCTCTCTCCTCACCACGACAGACCGGTACAACGCCCTGAGATACTTAAACTCCTCCACTTGTGGGAGGACCTCATCCCTGACCCAGAGAAGACATTATACCCTTTTCCGACTCATGACCATGGTCTCAGATTTTGGGAGCATGTCTGATGAAGCCAACGGGACCACATCATCTGCAAAAAACAGAGACCTGATTCTTAGGACACTAAAACAGATTCCCGCAACACCTTTTCTGCACCTAGAAATTCTGTCCTTAAAAGTTATGAACAGAACAAAGGGCAGCCTTGGTAGAGTCCAACTCTTACTGGAAACTAGACTGACTTACTGGACCAAGCTCTGGCACTGACCGTACAAGAACCTCCAGACCAAGGATTTTAAATCATGTGCTTAAAAGTTTCAGCTAACCTTTGATGTGGTAGAAGAGGAGAGCCAGCCTGTCACTTACGCCAGCTGCTCCACAGCAACATTTCTTTGTTTCGAACTTTGGTGTTTAGATTCAACCCCTGTTCTGCAGGTAGTTTAGCTTTTCCCTAATATCTGCTTCCATGCAATGACTGATGTAGCTTGTTGACTAGTTACTGGCTGTAAACCCAGAACTGTTGCTTAAGTTAAAAGTTTTTTTTTCCTGAATTCTAATCAACTAAAATATGTTCAAATTTAGCTAAACTATTAAAAAATAAATATTCACCACCTTTCAAAATTTATCAGAAACTTTACCACCCAACTGTTGCTCTATTTGTGCATATCATTTTAACATTAATCACCCAGAAACAGAATCATAAATGCCAAATAAACAAGGGTCAATGAATTATGTAAAAGAAATGTTGAAGGTGAACGCTGGACGTCCTTGAAGTTGTTCTCATTATAGATGAGAGGCACGATGAAGGGCAGTGGTAACAATCTCAGACAAAGAGCTACGAGCAGCGTGCTAATCAGCCTCTGCTGTATAATTGCACACAGGACCTGAACGCACCCTGAGACAGAGGCTGCGATGGAGACTCGGAGAGATGTTTTCTTTATACGTGATATTTATGATGAAACTCGTGGCTGAAAATGTGAGTGACAGAAAGAGTAGCTGTCACCCAGACAGATCAAAAGGCCAGGACCAAGAAGAGCCCCTCTAATGTGACACGGCTCCTTTAGAGGTGAAGTATCTGTAGCTCTCCAGATATCTGAGCTCCTCATGTTGCCCCTCCAGCTGAGCACACACACCCTACAAAGGAAAACTCATTTCAGCTTCAAGTAGCCAAACCAGCAGATTAATATTTTGGTCACACAGCTCCTGCTTCAGGCTTGGCTCTCTCTTTACTGCAGCACTTTGGGACGCCTACTCCATCGATCCACCTGTGACGTGCTCCAACACACCTTCCATCCTCAGTGCTACCTTAAAAATAAACTCTCTCGGGGAATCCCTTCTTTCTTATGTTAGAAACATTTCAGCTTTCTCACATGAGCCATCTGATTCTGTCAGGTCTATAAAGTATTTTATTTTTAAAAAACGGATTTTTCCTGTAAAGCACTTTCAGCTGTGTGACTTTGCATGAAACATTCCGTCGAGGTATTCATCACAGCCCTTGTAGGCTGTAAACACTCATTAGACCAAATGCACAACAGCGAGGGTTGAGAGGATAATAACAGGATGTTTTATTTGTTTTAGATAATGTGAGAAAGATTAATTCAGAGAGGAAGTTGGGTTAGAGGGGCTCTCTGTGTCATTTAACCATTACATCGAAGCCACAGCTGACAGATTCCACTCTGCACCATCTGTCTACCACGAAGGTTTTCTATGAAGCGATCCAGCTCAAATCAACTTGCCTCTCATATTTTCTTCATTTTTGTGCAAGTATCTGGGAAGGTTTAGACTGTTTGTTCTGGAGATTTCTCCTCAGGATGAGTCATAATGTTAAATACTGAACCTCTAACTGGAGGACAAATGACTATAATGAAAATACGGATGCAAGGAGATAAAATGATGTTTTTATCTGATAATTTTCTGACATATTTAAAAACAGAAAGACAGTTAGCAATAGTCTCAGGGTGAACCAAACTAATACAACAACCAAAACATCCCTTAATACAAAAAAAGGATAAACATGACCTGAACATGTAAGTAGAAAGAAAACCTGAACCCTATTCAAACTCCCTAAAATATATTAAATATGTATTAATATCTCTTTTCAAGGGGTACACTCTCTCTGACCCTGAACATCAAAGCTAATCAATTTTTTTTAAGGAAAATGCCTTAAAAACCAAGTTTACTGAGAAAATATTTTTTAGTTCAGTCACTCTGATTTAACATGCAGGCTGAACGTGAAAATAATCTTCTACCCTTATTTCCTGCATTATCCACCGATAGAAAATAGACGGGGAAACGCTCAGATTAGAAAAGACAGTCAGATCTACGTCTCACTGTAAATTAACATTCATGGACTCACCCATCTTGGCTCGCGACAAGGAGGGCTTTTGCTGTTTTAGAGTCCAGGAGAGAGCAGAACGCGTCTAGGCTAGTAGAAGCTAACTGTTAGCATTAGCAACTCTACAACATGACATAACTGTTATTTGTGGAGATAAAACATCAACATTGCAAACAAAATCAGTGGTACAATCATGTTAGCGAATCAGAGGCGAGATTCCAGAATATCGGGTAATATGACTCTAAATCCTGCCGACCTCTCCTCTGGCTCACTTTCTAGTTCCTGAAACAGGAGCGCGACAGCTCTTTCCCTCAGAGATCGACAAGGCATTTATTTATACTACAGACAACTGAAAATGTGTTGAAAAAACAAGTGAACTTTGTCAAAAAATATCCAAAGGTGTCCCTCAGGGATCACTACTAGGGTTACTATTTGAGTAAACAATTGTGGTCCAGTAGGATCAAATGCTGAATTCCCTTTTATGTCGATGATACTGTGATGTACTCTGTCACCTCCACATCTCATCAAACCCTTTGTCATCTAATTTAATTCTGTTCTGCTCTTTTTGCCCAATTAAAAACTAGTTAAATGCTAATAAAAACTAAACCTAAGATGTTTTCCAATACAGAATACACTAATCCTCCATATGTCATAACTCTTCAGGCTTCAAAAATCAAGTTGATGTTTGAATATAAATATTTAACAGTTCTGATTAATGATCCTGTTTCCTTCAAGTCTCATCTTACAGCGATTTAAAAGAAAAAAGAAGTTCAAACTCAAATTTTTCTTCATAATCAAGTCATGTCTTTCTTTTGAAGCTAAGAAAAAAATCTGCAACGTTATGCCTCAGTAAGATGTACTTTATATCCATGTCTCTTCACAATTCTCAAATGTTTAATGTATACATTTCATAACAGAGTTCTGAGGTTCATTTCAAACCTTTATTTGAACACCACACATACAATAATAAGAGCATAAATAAAATGCACCAGCACAGAGAGTATTCAGACTATCTTGTCTGTTCCACCCTAACAGAGTGGCGGTGAATGCCAGTGGAGCTCCAGTGCTGTGGCGTGTGAGCGAAGATGGTTTTCTCCGTTCTTCAATCCTGAATGGCACCACCATGTGGTTCCTGCAGACTTCCGATGGACTGGTGGTGCCGGACATATTGCTGCCCCTGGGACAGAACTACTTCCTCAGTGAGCCTCAACTTTTACGAAACAGCTCTTTTTATCACTGAAACAACGTCCAACATAAAATCTACATAAACTGTTGCATGTCTATCCTCCGCTTGTCAGAGAAAAGCCAGCATTTGCATCACTGAGTCAGAAGATCATATTAGCATACTAAACAAGTTTCAATGCAGATATTTATAGCATATTTGCAGCATGACCTCTTTGTGTGCTGCACATACCTGATGCTGCTGTCGCACACTTCCTGTCTGGCTGCTGACCTTCATGTCTGTTACCTCTGTAGCAGCCAGAGCTCATGCATTACAAAGGGAATGACATTGGGGAGTTAAATCAGAGGGGAGAGAGGATAATGGAGAGCGGGAGAGAGGGAGTCAAGCAAAGATGGAAAGGAAGAAGGGTAAAAAGGAGATGAGAAGACAGGAAAGGATTAGAGTGAAGGACAGACAGACAAAGGATGCAGAAAGGGAGAAATAAAGGTCAAAATGACACACATATGAGATGTTTCTCTTTCCAGATGGAAAATTTCAATCATGCAAGACTAATATTTGCAAAAAGATCAAACTCCCATGATAAATATGTTATGACTTGAAGCCAATTGCTTTCAGACTTTAAAAGAGCAATGACTCTGCAGGTCCAACTTTTGATGTCATTGAGAAGATGATTGTTTCGTCAGGGGATAAAAGTAGAATGAGTTATCTCTGCACCGATTGGCCGAGGAGCTTACATCATTGCTGTCGTCACTGCAGGACAGTTCATTGGCTCGGTACAGGCAGGATGGTGAAGCTGTCAGGCCTGATTGAACGCATCATAAAATAAGACACATGTAATTTATAGAGCTATGGTAAAGCATCACAGAAATACTTCATTTTTACCATTTTGAAAATCAACCTTTATCTGATTTTTTTTATTTAAAAGAGAATTTTACCATCAATAGCAGTGAAGGGAAGTCAGTAATACCGCATAATAACCAGCTACAACCCTATACAGCAGGCATTTCCAAAATGCGTCACTCAGTGGGATTGTGTGTGTTCCTCTACTGCTAATCTAGAATATTTTGTCTCTCTGGCAGATGTTGATACAGATGAACACTTTATTATATTTTTTACTCAGATTTCTACTAATGAGTGGCCTGTTTTGAACAATAAAAATGGAAAACCCACCATTAATTAAACAATTTTTGCATTTTTGTGGTCTGCACAGACTTTTAACTATTTGGCCCTTGTCTTAAAAAGTTTGGACACACTCAAAACCCATGGGAACTATTACCAAAATGCACATTGTATAAAAGCTAATTATTATATTTAATAAATTCAAAAATCTCCTCTCTTTTTGTGTGTTAGGTGTGATGCGTGTCGGCGCACCCACAGCCCCGGAGGTCACCCTGCGCCTCAACCTGACAGTGAAGGCCAGCAGCTGTGTGGAGCCTGGCAGCAGCTTTAGTGACCCCCAATGTTCTGGCAAAGGGAAATGTGTCACACAGCCATCTGAGGTGAGTGTCAAATCTCATTTTATGTTATTAACAGGAAATAAAAATGTGTCGTAACCGCTACCCTAACCCTACAAGGATGCACTGATACCTGTTTCTGTAAAAAAAAAAAAAAAAAGGTCCAAAATTAACCTCCGTATACTGAATCACTGAGATTTTTACTCAACTTTTAAATCATTTACCACTTTGTAACTTAAACACAGTATTTGATCATGACTATATATTTTTTTCATTGTAAAAAAATCTAAATTAGGGGTTAAAAATGGCCTGTATTTGGTAAATGGCCTGTATTTGTATAGCGCCTTCTTAGGGTTCTACAACCCCCCAAGGCGCTTCACAACACAATCAGTCATTCACCCATTCACACACACACTCACGCTGGTGGGGATGAGCTACAACGTAGCTACAGCTGCCCTGGGGCGCACTGACAGAGGCGAGGCTGCCGAGCACTGGCGCCGCCAGTCCCTCCGACCACCACCAGCAGGCAAGGCGGGTTAAGTGTCTTGCCCAAGGACACACAGCAGCATTCTCTGGCCGGAGCCGGGATCGAACCTGCAACCTTCCGATTACTGGACAACCCGCTCTACCTTCTGAGCTACTGCTGCCCTTCTGAGCTACTGCTGCCCTAAAAAGTCAGACAGGCCCCAGACATCATGTGGATTTTCACGTGTTAAACGTATTATAGCCTTATTCATACAGATTTTTAACTTCACCTCTCACTAACATACAGCTTCAAAACAAGCAAATGAGCAAATTCATCCATATTTTTAAAGAGCAGGTTCACTGAGAAATCATTTTTTACTAATTATTTTTAAAAATGATCAGGAATTCTGAGTTTAACTTGCAGATTGAACGTGAAAATAGTCTTCTACCCCTATTTCCTGCATTAGCCTGACAGATTTACATCACGCTGTCACTTAACACTCATGGACTCACCCATCTTGACTCGCAACGGGGAAGGCTGTTGTTGGTTTAGCGTCCAGGAAACAGCAGAGAACGCCTCGGCTAGTAGAAGCTAACATTAGCATTAGCAATGCCACCACACAGCAGAACTCCTCTAGGCTTGTGTTATTTGTGGAGATAAAACATCAACAATGCAGAGCAAACAGAGTCAGTGATAGAGTCACGTTGCTGTTAGCCAATCAGAGGCGAGATGTCCAAATATCAGGAAACAACAGTCCAAATCCTGCAGTCTTCTTCCACTTTCTGCTCTGGCTGACTTCTACGTCCTCAAACAGGTGCACCAGAGCTTTTTTTCTTCAGAGAACGACACACAAGGCATTCATTCCTACTAGAGACCACTCCAAATGTATTAAAAATATGAGTAAAGTTGACCTTTAAGTGAAACGTTTTCAAAATGACTCTTTGTTCTTAGCGTGATCAAGACTGAAACAGAAAACATGAAAATATTTTATAATGAGTTTTATTTCATTTTAATTTTATTATCTCACTTTCTCAAGTTGTTGGAAGGTCTGGATTCTTTTTTTGCATCTCAAGGTTAAAACAGAGACATGTAGGGTTCTGCACTTAACTGATGCAACAAATCCTGCTGAGCAGATTAAGATTTTAGATTTAAATTCTTTTGAATCTTCTTAAACGTCTGGTTACCTGAGGCTGAATAAGTAAAACATGTTTAAGAACAGAATTTGATCCTAATTTCCCAAAGAAACAAACAGAAGTGGTAAAATCTTTTTGGATACAAAACACCTTCTAGTTGAGGAAATCAGATCATTTCTCTGTTTCTTGTCACTGAATTGTTTTGCAATCATTTCACTTTCACAAGTTTCCTTTTTCTGACGTTGTTGTAATTAAACGTGTGAAACCCGTGCGATCGTAGAGCACCTTCTTCTGCGAGTGTGAGGATGGCTTCACGGGAATCTTTTGTGAGGAGTTCGACGCCTGCCACCGCCGACCTTGCCGCAACAACGGTACCTGCACCGACGTCAGACAAGGCAGTGATGGGAAAAACTTCACGTGCTCCTGCCAACCAGGTGCGCAAATACACTTTGTGCACTTTTATTCCCACGGATGTTTATTTTCAGAATGTTTGAAAGAACCACAGGAGCCTGACTGTGTGAGCTTTGTTGGTCTGATTATGTTTAAAAGTTATTTTTTTCAGGGGGATAGGACCACTGTGTGTTGGTCTACTCGCTATCACACACACATTCAATGATTTTTAAAAACATGAACTAGATGTATGAGATTGAATTTATTGCAGATTTTCTCACTTCTACAAAAGATCAAATGCATACAAACACCAGCTCTGATATGTCTAAGTGTCATCTTGCATAATTCTGGCTATTTGACTACTTTTCCTGTCAGATTTGGATAAATTAATTTAAATTTATTGGTTTTCGTACGAATCTGGCTTTTAGGCATATTCCATGAAAGTTCTGACATGTGTTTGGTGTCTTTGACCATTTGGAAAAAAAATGTGTAATCAAATCAGCGGTTCCCAAACTTATTTAGCCGCGCACCCCCTTTTATGTCCCGACCTTGCTGACTGATTATAAGTGAAACTTAAATGTAGCTGCTGTCAGTGACCATTTAACAGATTTTAATAATTAAAACTCTCAACAGACTAAATAGTGCAGAAAAGAAATAAATAATCTCACAACTTTGCGTGTTGATTATTATTATTATTATATTTATTTATTTATTAACTGCATCGGCTCCTAGTGGGTGGAAGTGGAGATTAGCTGTGTTTGATGTTGATGCTCCGTGTGTTTTTATTTTTGCAGTGAGCCATAAACTCACCTCACTCCGCCTGGAGTTTGTTCTTCAAAACTCGTATTAAATCCACGGCGATGACGCGTTTTAACGAGCTTCCTCCGCGCGGTATTTTTCATTGCAGGATGCAGTTTCAATTAACTTTTAAACAAGTTAATTTAGTTCGGCACACGGGTTTGATTTTTGCCGCTGCACGTCTGCACAGTGAGAGGGGAAGTGGCCGCGAGAGACGCGCTGCTGCACTCAGGGTCTCTGCGGCTGCAGTAGCTGCGACAGGTATAACGCCGGTAAAGTCATACTTTAGAACGCATCCGCAGCTCCATATTTTCCATGATTGCACAGTATACCCAACCCTACACATCTGTATTGTGTGGGGAAGAAACACTGTGCCCTTTTTATATAAGACACACCGTGCCGATGACACCGGCACGGTGTTATTTTGTTATGACACCGTGTCATGATCACGTGATGAATTAATGCCAAGCTCCGGACAGGAACTAAGTTTGAAATGATAAACTGGAGCGATCATGCAGAGCTGCAGGAGCTTCTCTCCGTTAGATCTGCAGCTCAGATCATCTGACAGCTGGGATGGTGGATGACACACACCTGCTTGTGAAAAAAAACTTAACAAGCGCGCTTTCAATCGCAATAAAAAGCAAGTTATGTCCAAGATACACAGAAGCGCAGAGACCGCACCCATACCTCCTTTATGCTGCCATAGCGCAATCTTTTATAAAACGGACATGATTGCGCAACATTACCTCCGCAGTCTGAGCTCTTATAAACAACCTTAGGCTCCCAGATGCCACATCGGCTTTGCGGCAAATTGGTGGCATTATTTTATGTGTAATTTTTTTTTTTTGCGTAATCACCGCCATTACGCTTTTTACCTCGCGCACCCCCTAGCGGCGGTAGGTAGTCTTCTTCTCTACATTCTTAATCTACGCACCAGCACCGCACCATGATGCTGCCACTACCGTGCCTGTCAGCAGTTCCAGGGTTCTTAGACTTGAAAGCTTCACCTTGACTCCATCAAACTTGTCTTTTTGTCATTGTTATCATCATCATCTTCTGCCAAGGCCAGGTCATTGTCTAACTGTAAAACGTTTCTCCAGTAGCTACTTGCAACATTCATGAGGGCAGCTGCACATTTCCATCCATTTATGTGTTATTTTGACCCTTTGTGGAACAGAGAAAACTCACAGTAAATTCAATAAATCATTTTTAACTCTACCCTAGAAAGACAACAGTTTGAATCAACAAAGAAGATCCCAAAATGAACACGTCACCATGCCCATGTTTGACTGTATGTAGACATCTGTATTTTTTAGACTACAATCCAGGTTTTCATTTGTTTTTTTTTTAACAACTTTTTGATATTTAAGTCTCACATTCAACGGGCAAACAGCTATTTGTAATGAAACACGCAGAAATAAATAACATTACTGTTCGAAATAAATCATTTTTCCCAACAGTTTCTAATGACAGCAACTCTAATCGATCTATAAAGGTTCAGGTATGCGCAGTAGCTGTTGAGTAAAAGCCAAAACACAAAGGTTTGATGATGCCAGGCTCTGTTTGAGGCTTAAAATGGTCTAAAGAGAAGTATTTTGTTTGCCAGGTTATGAAGGGGAGCGCTGCCAGCTGCTGGTTGACCACTGCCTCTCTGAGCCGTGCAAAAATGGAGCCACCTGTTTCAGCAGCTTGGCTGGGCCCAGGTGCTACTGTCCCGAAGGTAAAAAGCCAATTATTCTGCAACCAATTGTTGGTTTGTGTTTGTTAATAAATCAGTAGTCTCTTGATATTCATGTCTTTGTTCAAAAAGATGCAGGGATGAAGTTTGTGCATCCTTAAATAGCTGTCACATATATTATTTCAGTATTTGGTGTATTTGCTTCATGTTCATCAGTATCTATGCCACGCCGATGCTTAATTTAAACCTTCCTCCTCTCGTTCTAATTAGTCTTCATAGTCTGAGCGACCTGCATCAAACTCTCTGGGGAAATCTGTGACCGCAAAAGCCTAATGCAGTCCTCAACAAGAACACGCTGGTGTGCAATTAATTTGATCCATGCACATGGGCTGTGGATAAACATCAAAAATGCAGAAAAGGTAGCGGTGCATGTGGGCACATAAACAACAGGAACATGGGTGCAAGCTTTATTTGGTTGTTCCACTTTTAAGTCCCAGCAGCGTGTTGAAAAGGAGGAGGCTTCACTAACTGGAGCACCTGGTTGGATTATTAAACTAAATCTGCAAATTAAATAAATAAATAAAAATACATGATGAGAAAAGTCATTCATAATCCACTGATTTTGTATTTTTTCGCGATAAAATAGAGAAACAACATGGTTAGATATAAAGCATGGTTGTTCTCTGTAGAAACCTTGACTTTTAGTCCGAAATTGACAGTGAGACCATCCATGACAGCTCTGCAGCTGAGTCCTCCACAGGTGAAGAAATATTGATGCATTCAAATGACTAAATGAATGCAGAAGCTGTGTTTTTCACGCTGCTCTGCGCCGAGCCGCGATCTCCCCTCCCGTCTCCATGAATCACCCTGAAATTATCCGTCAGTGTTTCTGAACAGACTTGAGCAATGAAGGCATGACAGCTTTATAATAGCTGTCATCAGAGATGCATCAGCTCTGTGATCACTCTGCCAACAACCACAGCATGAGCTGCATGTTTTATCTCCTACACTGGATTTGCTCTCCAGGGTTCATGATATTTCCATCCCTGTTTGTTTTCCCTGTTTCCCACCCCAACATGACATGTTTGAGAAGTAATTTGAACCCACTATTAAGTAGAAAGAAAGGGCTGTAACCACCACTGAGAAAGGTTGATTTCACTTCTGCAGAAGAAATGTCTGAAAATATTACAAGAGTTTTACTCTTTTTGCTTCGACAAAACTCTGACAATTAGTGTTAAGGATGGATGATGGATGCAACTTAAAGCTAAGTGTCCAAAACGTCTAAATGTGTCCAACATTTGTTCATTTTGTAGCATAAAAATACAAAAGTCTTTTAAAAATGTTTATCCCAAAGACAACACGACCCTGCAGGGAACAGACAGATGTAGTTATTTTTAGTGAGGAAAAAGCACCTGGTGCTGATGTTCTGATTTATCTTTAGCTGTGTGTGTGTGTGTGTGTGTTTTACATGATGTCAACAAGCTCATGCAAGCATGAAATCGATTGAATTAAATTAGTATCACCAGGTTTTGATTTTTATGAAATGTTAAATTTAAAACCCAAAAGATTTTATGAAGAGATTAAAATGTATTTGATTTTTTTTGTCTTATAATTCAATTCCTCCGGTTTTCAGTTTATCTTATTTCTGATGTTATACTTCTCACAGTGTTATAAAATATTCAAAGTTTATATAACATGTTCTTGATTCATCTACATCTGATGGATCATGATCTATAACCATCTGTATATTTATATGTATACACGCATGTATGTAACAAATGTTACATGATTAAATGAGCAGGATATGAGTGGCTGGCTGCTGTTTAAAAGAATTGTTTCTCTGTCAGGCACAGAAGCAAGAGAAATTGGAGGCGCCAAAATCAACCAGATACATTTGAAAGCATCAGATTTTTTTCTATTGACTTTATTTTCTTTAACATGTTGACTTAATTTTGTAGCCTTTTACGTGTCTGGGCAACTAATTGGCAAAACATATCTTAAGTCCGTACAGCTCAATGAAGCATTAAATTAACCTAACAAAAACATATATTAAACCAAAAAAATTCTAGAAAATATGGAGATTTTTGAAGAAAATTAATGACATTATAACATTGCATTATCATTACCTTAATCATTATAAATTTACTAAAGCTCTTATTGTCCCAAACCAAAAAATGCAAAAGGGGAAATTTTCATTGCTTCTTTGTTAATGAGGAAGTTAAATAACACTAGAGAATACCTTTTTCTTGGATCTTTTGTAACACACACGCACACACACACACACTCACACACACACACACACACACACACACACACACACACACACACACACACACACACACACACACACACACACACACACACACACACACACACACACACACACATATTTTCCTCCATAGAATATCACAGTTATGGATTGGACGTCCTCAGTTTCAGTATCCATGTGTGAGCTGCAGGGTGTTGTTCTGCTGATGATAGCACTCTAAACATGTTTCCTCAACACATTTTCTCTCAAAATAGTTTTATCAGTCTCATTAATATAAAGTCATTATCGACTTGTTCCACTTTTGCACACGGACTAAAGACAGCCAAGTGTTAGTGTTGGCGCTGTAGCTGCCTGCAGTTGGAGGCACAAAGGCAGAGAAGGGAGTGAGATGAGTACTTTATGATCTGTATGTGTGTGTGTGTGTGTGTGTGCCAGCAACAGCAAAAAAAGCAAGAAAAGAAAAAGGCCCCTCTCTCTATTTTGTGTCTTTGCAGATAGCTGCGTAGAGCCGAGAATAAAGGAAAAGTAATTTTCTGCCATCTCAGAAAAACATAACTCAAGCTCAGCTGCGGAGGAGGGATGCTAAAAGGGAAAGCAGGGGAATAAACTGTGACAGAAAGAATTACAAATCATAAATCAAACTCGTGAATGGGTTTAACTTTGTATTTACAAGCATAGGAGGGAGGAGGAAGTGAGAGAGACAGAAGAGCTGTGGTGAGAGTTTGTCCACGCTGATGCATTTTGCTAATTGATTAATGTCCTCCAAACACGGTGAAATACTGGTGCAGATCGATGTCTGCATGTGAGAGACCTCTTCATTAGTGCGATGGAGCGCACTGTTTAGTGAGTCAGCAGAGGGATTTACTGCTGTCTTACTGTAAGTCAGAGGACACACACTACATCACAGCAGTCCTTCTCCTCTTTGTACAACAATGCAGGTCTCAGAGAGGAGGTGAAGACAAAAAACAGGAGGAAGGATGAAGATAAGAGGTTATTTTTAGAAGCAGAAGACAGGTGACAGAGACACAGGCTCACCAGATAATAAAGGAGAGGTAAGGTGAAGCTAGTGGCTTCATCACACCATCTGAAATGAGAAAATGGGTCTGCACAAAACAAACCGTGCAGACTGACTCGCACGACAAAAATAGTTTCTATTAGCCTGCCTTCAACAGAGGGGACAAACAGATAAGGAGGAGAAAATTAAAATTCCTCTAAAGGCGTGAGAAGATAGGAAATTAATGTATTTTAATTCTCCAAAAGTACATATTTATTCTTTATGAGGACCTGGTTACAAATACCTGTGGAGTGATTGGGCCAAAAGGACAACAGAAACATAAATTTGACTCGGCATTTGATTAAAGTCAGGTTTAAGGAGGTGATTTTTTGGCAACTTGTACCCCTCAAATGGGGCAATTATTCAAATTAAAAGGCAACTTTGGTGTTTGTGCAAAGCCTCAAAATTACAAATCTTCTGACATTATTTTTTACATTGCTGTTTGACGTTGTTTTTAGATGTGAACCACTAATATTTTTCCACAGCTGGTGCCATCTTTAATCTGGATTAAATAGTATTAATATAGTAATTATATTGTATATTTAAATACATAAATATTAAATTGTGATATAATAATAAAATTGGCACATGTAGTACTTACATCCTCCACCTGAGGAAAGAATAAAGGATTCAGTACAGCAGCTTTTCTTTTAAATATTAACACAGATAGCATAGGTATTAGCATGTAGCTGTATCAGATACAATGCAGCCAGCCTCATCAACTTCCTCTCCTTGTGTCGTCTGACAGGTTTCCAAGGTGCTACCTGTGAGCAGAAGGTGGACCCATGTGCCTCCAGCCCCTGTCACAATAACGGAACATGCTACCCTCAGGGCCCCGGGCCCCTGGGCTTTGGCTGCAGCTGCACATCAGGCTTTACAGGCCCCACCTGTGCCCAGCTGGTTGACTTCTGTGCCCTGAACCCCTGCGCCCACGGCGTCTGCCGCAGCGTGGGCAATAGCTACAGGTGTCTCTGTGTCCCAGGTAAGCTATGGCATGCATTAAGCTATGCATTAAAAAATGAGTGTAGCTGCCCCCTGGCTCTCCTGAGCCTGTTTGTTCCCTTATAAAACCAGTCCTTGAACCCTCCGTAGGTTCCCGTTTTCTATACTAACCATGGCTCTACAAGTGCTCATAAAGCTGTGTGATATGTGAAAAGATGCTCCTTGTGGCACTGGCTCAGACTCTGAAGCAGTAAATATTGTCTGGTTCAGGGATAAGTTATTTTTAGATGGGATGATTGTGCCGCTGATGCCTCTGTGATCAAATCAATTGGGCGGAATGATGGCTTATCATTATCCTCTGTCTTGCAATTACCTTTCTGGGCTGGTGAGATGGATGACTTTCTCAGTGGCCTATCCACATAAAGTGACACTTTGGCCCTTCTCCTCTCAGCTAACACACACTATCAGCAGAGTGTGTACAGCAGTCACAATTTTTAACTCATATTTCAAATTTACTTGAGGTTATAAAGTCTATTTTATCACATTGCATTGGATTGTATTGAATCATATGAGACATAGCCTCACATATTGTATTGTTCCATACTGTAATGTATCGAGTCCCATATATTATATATATCACATCATATTGTATCGTATTGTACCATACCATACCATGCCATGCCATGCCATGCCATGCCATGCTATGCTTGACATGCCATGCATGCCCATCCCATGCCATGCCATGCCCATCCCATGCCATGCCATTCCATGCCATGCCATGCCATGCCATGCCATGCCATGCCATGCCATGCTATGCTTGCCATGCCATGCCCATTCCATCCCATACCATACCATACCATACCATACCACACCTGCCATGCCATGCCATGCCATGCAACGCCACGCCACGCCACGCCACGCCACGCCACGCCACGCCACGCCACGCCATGCCATACCATACCATACCATACCATACCATACCATACCATACCATACCACACCTGCCATGCCATGCCATGCCATGCAACGCCACGCCACGCAACGCCACGCCACGCCACGCCACGCCATGCCATACCATACCATACCATACCATACCATACCATACCATCCATGCCATACCATGCAATGCTATTGTCACCTACTTCTGGCTATGTTAACGTTGCTACCTATGTAATTAGGAGCTAAGTATACCACAAGAACCAATAACCACACACAGATGAATGTTACAGCACTTTTATTGAACAGTTAAAGTAATAAAAAAGTGCACATAAATTAAACAGGTAACTTTTAAACCTTTTTTTTAAATTGTCTTTTCAAAACATTCTAATCCAAGATAATGATTGTAGATCCTTTCCAGAGTTCAAGCCACTGTCAAAAAAAGTTTAGTCTAGTCAAGAACTGTCCGGCGTTCTCATTGGTGTCAATCACTGAGATGACACAATCCTACCACTTGAACCATAAAAGATTGTAGCAGCAGTTTGAATCTCAGCTGGGAAGGCTCGCCATCAATATAATTGTACTCAACTCTGTCACTCAAAGCTGAATCTTCACTGTCCAAGTTTCCAATGGAAAGAAAAAACCTGACCAAGAGGATTCTGACAGGAAAACCAAGATGACAAAGTGCTTTTGTGATAATTTTCCAACCTATTTTTAATTTGTTTTTTGAAACCACACGGAGAAACAAAAGCAGTGCTTCAGCCATAAACTAGTGATGTAAAGATACCTCCTGTAATTCTGCACATTGATTTCGGTTTCTATCAAAATAAAGTTCTGGTTTCTGAAATAATTATCTGATTTCCCAAAATAACACACACAGTATTCATAATCATAAAATTAAATTACTAAAGTTTAGAAATGAAAGACCTTACCACTTAACCCTTTTTCAGGTGGGTTACATCAGTGGTTCCCAACCTTTTTTCCTTGAGGACCCCCTCACCAGTGTCCAAGACAAGCCAGGACCCCCGACCCCAACTCCTACCCGCATACACACATAAATTAATTTACTCCAAACTCTGTTATAACCCTATACAGAGTTTTGGTTATAACATTGGGTGTGTTATTGGGTTTTTTTTAAATGTAATTCTTACAAATAAAATCTTGGTAACCCAACAACCTCAACACAGGCAATGTTGTTGCAGACCCCAGATTGGGAACCACTGGGTTGCACCATACCATACCATACCATACCATACCATACCATACCATACCATACCATACCATACCATACCATACCATACCATACCATGAATCATATCATTTTGTTTTCTCCTTTCCTTGTTTACTTTGCAAAACTATTGTTTAAAAAAATGACAATAGTTTTGCAAAATACATTATCCCACGATCCTGAAATCATATTAATATTCAATAAAAATACCAAGTATTTTTATATCCATAACACTCACACATCTTACAACACATAAGAGTCCAAGATTCATTATTTTGGACCTGTTTTCCTTTTAATTTCCCCCTCTTTGGGAAACAGTGAAGTTGTTGTGCTGTAAAACTTATTGTGAGAGTTGATAACCCTTCCTAATTCACACTTCCTTGCTGTGCCTTGGTGCAGAGCATGCTTTCCAATTATTCTGATATCTCACAAAGTCTTCACAACAGCCTCTTATTATTTAGTTTCTTTCAATTTTTCCTCTTCCAACTTGTCCTTTTGTCCTTCCTCATCTCCATTTTCCTTCTGTTTACCTCACCTCATTTCCCTCTCATCCTTTTTTCTCTGGTTGCCATGGTGAAGCAGCCGACTTACAATGTGTGTTCGGGTACGGTGCTTAAGAAGATGCTGCACACCCAATTTAGTGCCTCTGCTGAGAAGACCCTCTTTAATGGGACTGGTGAAATTAATGATTTTGTAATTAACATCCCAGACAATTACAACGAACACAGAGACAAGACAAAATTGTTTCTTCATCTCGGGAGAATGTCAGCTGTTATGCGAGGTGTGAGCAGGAATAACAGCACTTTGTGTGACTGCCTCCTCTGTGTAAGTGTTCACAAGTATGGGGCTGTGTTAAAGCCTGCCAGCTGTTTGAAATCCAGCTGCTGGGGAGCTGATATGCGGAACGAGGCATCTTCCAGCTTCCTGTAATCCAGCTCACATGAGATGCTGTGAGCCCCCCAGTCGGCCCACAGACAACAGAGAGTCCTGGAAAAGGCACTTGACATTTCACTGGCATTTCACAGAGAGGACTCGAGAGGCTCTAACTGGTCTCCTCATTAAATTCTTGTCTCTCCTTCCCCCAAACACACGTTTGCTGTGGCCCAACGAGAGTTTGTTGAACCTTCAGTCAGCTATGGGTCCCGGCTGGGAAATGGACGGGATGAAAATAGCTTTCTAAACGATTTGAGGAAGAACTCCAGAGACACGGTTCCTTTGGCAGTTTTGCAAAGCCGTCAATAGTTTTGTAGAGATCTTCAATTAACACAGAAACTTGAGTGGAAGTGCTTGCAGGAGTGTGTGTGTGTGTATACATCAGATATTTTATTAGTGTGTGTACCAAGATCACAGCAATTTGATACTGATCAGATTATTTCTGATTAAGGCCACATTTGTCTTGAGAAAGCATAACAAGAACTGCTTTAGAAGAGTAGTAAAGAGGCAGGAATGAGAACTAGCTACTACAGATCTTAGACTATGATGCAGAAACAGGTGGAATCCACCTTTCAGGTTGGGGGAGAGTCTCTCCTGCAAGGAGTTTAAATATTTTGGAGTTTTGTTTGTGCGAGATGCTATGTAGCGAAAGATGGAGGGTGTTACTCTGAGCTGTTGTGGTAAAGAAGGAGCAGAGCCAAAAGGCAAAGCTCTCAATCCTTCTACGTTCCAACTCTTTACTATGAGATTTGTATTTTGAGCTCAATCATCCAGGAGGAAGTCAGAATTTAGAGTTTTAATCAGCTGAGGGGATTCAGGCTCCTTCTTGGGTTCCTCTGGAGTTTTTCTGGGAATGTCCCACTGGGATGAGCCCATGGGCAGATTGAGTGTTAGGGATTGTATATATCCATTCTGAGTTGGGAACACCTTCAGGTGGAGCTGGAGACTATTGGTGTGGAGAGGATTGAATCAGTTACCTCCATGACATTGCAGAATGTGCTCAGCTTCACTTTTAATCATAGAAGTCTGGATATAATCGAACACAAGTTTCTAATCTCCATGTTTCACTTCTTCACCAGTTTTAATCATTTTGATCTGATGGTGTTTGACATGAGCTTCCCATCAAATAGAAAACAACAACAGCTACATCACACTTATGTGTGTCCTTTTAGAGGATCAAGACATGAAAACAGAGGAGACTGATTAGTATTAATGCCGTGACCATGTTTGTGTCTGTTAGACTCATTCTGCCTCGGTACACAGCTGCCACCTTATGGAAAACACCGTGCACTACATGGGTGCTCCTGAGTTAGTGGAACCCGATCATTTAGATTAATTAGAGATGTTTAAACTGTAAAGGTCATTTGGTTTCATTATTATTATAAAGGAATATGTTTTTTTTGTTCCAACATAAAACCCTACAGACCAACGTAAACAACAGTCTTATCTTTTTGTGTGGCCTGGCACTGATGCTAGGCCTGGTGCTTATGTGCAGAATCAAGAAGATTAGCTAAAAAGCTCTATTGCATGCTTTAAATATGATTAAATGAATAAAACCCCACATATCATTCAGGCTATCATGGCTTGTATTGTGAGGAGGAGTACAACGAGTGTCTGTCTGCACCCTGCCAGAACTACGCCACCTGCAGGGATCTCATCAATGCCTATGAATGTGTCTGCACACCTCAGTTTGAAGGTATGTGTGTGAACAATCTGGCAGCACCTCTAAGTTATAATGATACATCAATAAATGTTCTGCCAAGTGCATCATAATGAGTTCCCTCTATGTGTGCGTCTGCACAGGCAGACACTGTGAAATCTACAAGGATCCATGTTTGAAAGTACACTGCCAGAACGGAGGTCGCTGTGAGAGCGCTGGACTTAACGCGTCCTGTGCGTGCCCACCTGGGTACCAAGGTGAGAACTGATGTCTGCTTACAGAGTACAGACGGGTCTTCAAGGTTCTGGTCAGCTGTAAGACCTTTAGCAACAATCACTTGTTTATGTTTTTAATAAATCTGCATGAGGATTCAGTTTCTGCTGTTGATCTGCTCGTTACTGATCACAACCTCTGTCTGCTCAGGAGAGAAATGTGAGGTTGACATCAACGAGTGCGAGAGCAGCCCTTGTCACCACGGTGGCACCTGCATCGACCAATCAAATGGCTACACCTGCCACTGTCCACCTGGGTGGGTGGGCCCCAACTGTGAAATCCGTAAGTTGGCTTGTCAGGAAACACCTCTGTGGTGATCAATCAAAACGACACGAGCTGAAAGCATGCTTGTGTGTGTGTGTGTGTGTGTCAGACCTGCAGTGGAAGCCTGCACACACAGAGGACACTCTGACCAACATGCCCAGACACTCCCTGTACATTATCATCGGAGCTCTGTGTGTGGCGTTCGTTCTCATGCTCATCATCCTCATCGTGGGCATCTGCCGCATCAGTCGCATCGAGTACCAGGGGTCGTCACGCCACGCCTACCAGGAGTTCTACAACTGTCGCAGCATCGACAGCGAGTTCAGCAACGCTATAGCTTCCATCCGCCATGCCAGGTGAACTGGGTTTGACCTTTTATGAGTTGTTTCCAGTTTATTTACCAAAAGTTCAACAGGCAAAAAGAATAAGCCAGAGGCAACCCCCGGTATTAACATCAGGAGTTACGTGCTGAAACATGTGCAGACATGCGCCGCAAACGAGGGCAATAACTTGGATGACAGGATTAAACAAATCAAACAAAGAGCTGAAAACCAGTGAATCTGATCTACTAATACTTTCTTTTGTGCTTGAATTCAAAATCTTAATGTGTGCTTTCTTGATTTTTCCTCTTTGTGTCTTTTTTATGTTCCAGTCTGTTTTATGGACTTCAAAATAAACCAATGATAGGGTCCCTAGTGGTTTCATTCCTGTTTCCGCTCTGGGTGTGAACGAGGCTTGACTGCTCTGTGTTTTCTCCTCAGATTTGGGAAGAAGTCCCGACCTGCCATGTATGATGCCACGCCCATTGCCTATGAGGACTACAGTCCTGAAGACAAGCCTCTGGTTACCCTCATTAAGACAAAGGATTTGTAAAACATCTCACACCTGCATTTAAAAACACTTACATACATGCTAATATGAGAAAAACAGTATTTCATAAAAAAAAACCAACAGCATAACATCAAATTCAAATGAATGTAAAGATTAAAACAATGTAGTTTCAAATCTGGAATTTATTACATGTATTTTTCTGTCAAAGTCAACAACAAGGCTTTACTGTAGCATAGGAGCATACTTTGCATAACTTAACTTATAGATGATAGGCAACGTTAGCAGTAATCTCTGCTGTACAATAGAATGATGACTTTAGTCTGCACCAGACTGTCGGTCTGTAGTCCATAAAGCAGCAGATCCCACTGACAGCAGCTACTGGAGGTGTAGGACCAGCTGCACCTCACACAGTCACATTTACTGTAACTTTTTCTGTATTAAAGAAGATAAAACAGTAGGTTGCCTTACTTTGTGCATGGTTAGATTCGATGTTAATATATTTTCAAACCCTTTATACTCGTTTGTTGTTTTTATTTTTCAGTGCAGACGTAATTCTTCTCTGTCGAGATTGTGCCAAATGATTTCTTTGGGTTTTTTTGTGGTTAGCAGTTTGCAATACATGCTAGTATAAAATATTAGTCTCATATATTTTTCTTTCGTTTTTATAATAATAACCATCTTGCTGTTTACATGCAGGTTCTTCAGTGCTTTATGAGTAGTAAAGAAATTGGGTCTGCTCAGGTGCTAAGACCCTAAAAATCCTTCTGTGTGTATATTTAGAACAAGTAGATGAATTTCTCACTTTCACAGAAAAATAGTTGGTTTTACTCAGTGTACTAGTGTACAACTCCTCCTCCAGTCCTGACGGTGTTGAATAGTTTCTGGATACAAGATATTTTCTTTTATGAGCTTAGCGAGCAGGAGACTGATGATATTGTTTTCCAGAATATTCTGTATGTGCTTCTGTGTCCTGCGGGTGGAAATCTTTCTGTCTTTGCAGCTATGTCGTTCCCCTCAAGATCAGTCATGGTTTTACCAATAGGCTCTGCTAATTTCTATATTTTCCATCATTTTAAACACTGCAGCGACATGATTACCTGTTATCTATGTTGAATTATGTAATCAATAAAAAGTCAAATGAACATAATCTGGTCTTCATTTTTTTTCAAGTGGTGTTTGAGACAATAGCTTTAAAGATTTTTTTTATTTTAAAAGCAATTATCATTCTTTTAACCATTTTTCTGCAAAACATTTTTCCTTTCAAAAGAGTTGTGGCATTTCGAATACCTTTAAAGAGCAAGTTCACTTAGAAACCTGTTTTTTTTTACTTGTTATTTTTTATATATGATCCGTCACTCTGTGTTTCACATGCAGGCTAAACGTGAGAATAGTCTTCTACCCCTATTTCCTGCATTAGCCGCTGGTAGAAAATAGATGGGGAAATGCTCGGATTAGAATAGCAGGTAAATTGCACGTCACATTGTAAAATGAACTCACCTATCTTGGCTCAGAACAGAGAAGGTTGTTGTTGATTTAGGGTCCAGGAGAGAGCAGAGCACGTCTCGGCTAGTAGAAGCTAACCATTAGCATTAGCAACTCCACCACATGGCAGAACTCCTCCAGGCTTGAGTTATTTGTGGAGATAAAACATCAACGTTGCAGACCAAACTGAGTCAGTGGTAGAGTCATGTTGCTATTATCCAATCAGAGGCGAGATATTCAGAATAGCAGGAAATAAGTCTCCAAATCCTGCCGTCTTCTGCTCCAGCTCACTTCTACTTCCTGAAGCAGGAGCACCAGAGCTTTTTTCCCCACGACATCAACTCACAAGGCATTCATTTACACTAGAGATCACTGCAAATGTATTTTAAAACAAGTGAAGTTGGTCTTTAAAGACCATGGGAAAGACCGTTTATGGAGTGTTGGTGATGTGAACACCCTCAGTGACCTCAGGCTTTTGTCCAGATGTTCCCACAAGTCAACGTTACTAAATACAGACCCTGACTGTTGTGTCACACACCTACATATATTATGTGTGTTGAGACACAGATAAACTTGTTATTGTTGCCTCTCACCTTTACTGATGAGCTGTTTTGGAGTTCCTTGTGCTTGACCTTTGATCTCAGGCTGCTATGAAGGTTAGATGTCTTGTAATTTGGCTTGAGATGACCATTTTATTAGTAAAACTAGAATTCATTTTATACCAGTTCCTGCTGAAAACAGTCAGGTGTGTTGGATTGAAAATCTGTGGATTAAACATTCTTTGTTCTCAACCAAATTTATTTGAATTAGAATAATTAGTTTTTAAATAAACACATTTTAGTTTTTGAAAGAAATCCATTTTAAAATATCTGAAATATCAATAAATCTTATCTTTATTCAGCAGCCTGATTTACAATAAACATTCAACAGCCTAAATTTGATCAGGATTTCACCTTATTTGTCATTTAAAGTAGAAAAAAGTAATTTAGTATAAAAAATGTGACTATTTGACAGATACATGCATTAGAAAATATATCTGGTAGTAAAAGCAACAGAAGCTTTATTAATATGAAAAAAAGATCAATAAAAGACGATGATTTTGTACTCATCACCCACATCACAGTGGATCAAAGTGCTTGTAACTGAAATTCCTACAGCCCTTGAAAGCAGCACGAAGCCGACATGACTCAGGCACAGAAACAGGTACCTCCACCTGCTGGTGAGGGAGTTAACTACATCCAGGCGGAGCAACACATCCTTCATTACCGAGCAGACCACAGCCAAGGGGGCCAGAGAGGAAAGCTGCGAAAGCCGACAGATGTGACCCGGACTACGGCAGGAGAATACGCAGTAGTGAAGACGGAGACCCAGCGACTGTGCTAATATGTGGCAACCTGCGTCGGAGCGACTGCAGGTAGGATGAGTGAGACGCTTCATGTCGGCGGGCTTAGCGGTAAATGAAAGGCTTCCGCCGTGGGAAGAGCCTCCGAGGCTCTGCGTGGCTCCTGCAGCTTTTGAGCGGCTTGCAGATGTTTATGGCTCAAAGTTCAGGTTTAAATGTTCGAAATAAAGTAAATGCTGGATAATTTGTTACCAATATGACACCGGAATCTATTCGCTCATCTCTCAGCGTCTTTGGCTTCAAACGCACCCATCCACGTTACGCAAGCAGGAGCGCATCCACTGTTTCTGCATTCCGCTGCTAATCCACGTCAGATTCGCTCATTTTTAACTTTAAGATGATTTTTACAGCTCTATTTGATGCAGGCCACCTCTTGCTGCCACTCTATAAATCAGTTGTTTCCCCTTTAGAGCGTTAAAGCCCCAGTTTCTCTGTAATTATGTGTCTAATCGCCTGAAAGTATCCTGTTAAAAAGCCCGTACGTGACACTAGTGCGTGATCCAGGGGGTGTAAGCCGTGCACCGACCCCGGCTTCACGTCTCCTCCAGAGGTAATGCTCTCCAGATGTCGGCCTGCCGACTGCCTGCCAAGTGGACTTGCACAATCTCGTCTCCTACTCAGGCGTCAGGAGGATGGAATAATAGCGGATGATTAAAAGCGAGAAGTCCGGTGTTTGGGCTCGGTTCGGATGTGACGTCAACAGCCGCTTTCAATTATCCCCCTAAACACTCTCATCCGGGTTTCAGGTAAAAATTACAATCGCCCTTGATGGTCTCATGTGTCGCTTAGCAACTGCCTCCTAGAAAGTGTTAGATAATTGATGATCTGACTGTACTTGAATAAAAAAAAACTTGTTTTTGTTCCTGGAAACTTTGAACCTGCCTGTATGAAGGAGAACTCATAGAATTGTGTCACTTTTTAATTTCTTTATTCTAGACACACACCAAAAACTATCCGGTGACTGGAATCGGTCAAAATTCAGTATGATCAACTAAATCTGTGATTGGCCAATTTGAAAACCCCAAATTAGAGATGGACTGATTCTGGTTTTGATAGAATTTTTCATTTGCACCAGTTTTGTCCAATTCCAATTTATTTCCCTGAACCATAATGAACAGGATACTTAAAATGAGTAAGCCCATAATTTTATGGTATTGGGGAGATGGAGCTTTACAAGGGCAGGAAATTGGTATTGGCCCTCAAAAAACACAATCTGTGCATTTTTCTATACTTTAATTTTCCTCTATTTATACAACCGTGCATTTTAAACACAATACTGTAAATTCTTCTAATTGAATAATCAAGTCTGATAAATACTGTCAGAGTCCCTCAAAATCATTGCATGCATGGTGCAATTAGGAGCTGCAGGCTTACTAAGCTTTAACTCAGCAGAAACATTCTTCCAGTCCAGGTAAACTACAAGGGAAATTAATATCAAATCCTGCAAAAATAACTCTAAAAAAGTTTGAAAAACTTTATTTTATTTAGTGAGTTTGAGAAAACAACAGCAGAAAGTTTGACTTTTACACCAAACCACAAAGAAAACTAATTTAAAACTTCAATATAAACTTTTCTACATACAGTTAAGTTGATTTTTTTATTGTTTCTCAGAAAAATAGTGAAGCTTTGAAATCTTGTTACAGAATTGCAATAATACCTGACTGATACCAGCTGTGTAACCATAGCGACATGATCCTTGAAATGGGAACAGTGGGGTATATAAAATTCCAGTTAGATGATATGAATTTAGCTCATTATGTAATTTTTTTTGTCTGGTTGTTTATATTACACCATCCGTCCATGTTATTCTTGCTCATGCTGTCCTTTGTTGCCATAGCAACACCTGATGTCTTGCTGCACTTTTGTCTCACACTCAGGCGGGAAGAGGAGGGTAGAGAAGAAGAGATATATGGAGGTGTGGGGGTGAGGAGATGCAGGTTGAGGTTCAGAATGTTTTTGAGTCCAAGCGTTTGTTGCAGGGATGTGCGTTGGTGCTGCATCGTGCCTCCCCGTGTTTTTCTTCTCCTGTTTGTGTGCATTTCTGCTACTTACCACATCCCTCAGCCTGTTTTGGGGGGCCCTTCCTCCCCACACAAAGTCCACTTTAGTTCACTGACAGATTTCACAACAAGCAGCAGTCTGGGAACAACCACTTGCTCACACACTTCTAGACTCTTATCCAAGTTTAAAGGCGAAGTTCCGTGTGCACACGGATAGACACCGTGCTTCCTTTGTGAGCTATCAGACATATTCCTCTTTCTCGTCAGCAGCTTTATTTTTAGCTATGGCTTCAACTTTTGACACTAATGTGACAAAAGGCTGAACAGATAAAAAGATGCAATGTGACAGCGTAGAAATGGCTGACTAAGGTCAAACACGGTCAAAAGCAGCATCTGTGTGAGGATCTTTTCTCCCAGCTGTGGTCTTTCCTTTTGCATGTCTGTCTGAGGTTTTGTTTTGTAGGCACAGCTATTTTCAGTTTGTTCTTGGTGGCAAAAGAAGTTCTCAAGCAGCCTGGCACACTTCCCTAAACTCCCTTTTTTCTTGCCTGCATACATTTCCTCTTTACCAAATAACTTTTCACTTCTTGATTTGGCTCGTGGTAAATAAACATGATTCCCTGATTATTAATCACCTTAAAAAGTCTGATCTGGTGTTAATGTCCATTCCTGATATTTATCTTATTATCTGTCCATATCAATAATTTCTAATCCATCACTCTTGTACTTCGTTTTTGTTATCGTGTTGTGTAAAGTTACATGTAAAACCATACAGCCACTTTCAGCTGTACTGCTGCTATTTTTATCTGTGTGTATTGGCAAAATATAATTCTAAACATTTCCTGGGGTAACTTAATCAGGTTCTAGTCTTGGTAGGCCAAGCCCTTTTTATGAGCCATAGTTTTTATGCCTATGAATTAGTCTTGCGGGTGCGACGTTGAAAACTTCCACGTCAAATCAGTATAGGGCTGGGCGATATGGCCTAACATCAATATCATGGTATATTGAGGAGTTCACCTCGATACCGATAAATGGACGATAACTACATGTATGCACAAAAACAACAGTTGTCCAATAGATGGGGCTGTCATGTGTATTACGTTGAGTCACGTCATGTGACTAGAGGTGGTGCAGCTTGTTAATAGGACATGAACATCGCCAACCTACACACATCTTTTCATTTTCAAATCGAAAATTTATCATTATCGAAATTTCCGACTCTAACCTATATCATTTTTCCCAAGTCAATAAATTTGGTAATAAAAATAATTGAAAGATGTGTGTAGGTTGGCAACGTTCATGTCCCTTTAACCCTCCCACTGTCCTATTGGGTGACCCCTCCAGGAAAGGTGACGTTTGAGCAGGGTTGATGGTTTATCCCTTGGGGTCCATGTGGCAGGGGTGAGGTGGTGCTCAGTCCTTACCTCTGCCCCGTGGACCCCAAGGGATTTTAAAAATTTTTTATTTAACCTTTATTTAACCAGATGAGTTGATTGAGAACTCATTCTCATTTACAACGACGATCTGGCCAAGAGGCAGCAGCAACAGACACATAGTTAGCTTTACACAAACAGATAAGATAAAAAATGCAAATAAAGATAAGATAAAACAGCTAGACATAAAAACAAAGGACTGTTGTCATATATAATATGTACAAGCCATCAACTTAAAACTGTCTTTAAACACTCAAAAGCAGGCACATTGATCAGAAACTATTGAATGCAATGAATTGGGATAAACCATCAACCCTGCTCAAATGTCACCTTTCCTGGAGGGGTCACCCAATAGGACAGTGGGAGGATTAAGAAGCTGTACTACCTCAAGTCACATGACAACGTGACTCAATGTAATACACGTGGACAACTTTTGTTTTTGCTCATACATGTAGTTATCATCCATTAATCATTATCGAGGTACCGTGCTATTGATTTTAGGCCATATCGCCCTGCCCTATGGTGTACTGGTGTGGGGGACATTTTCTTGGCACACGTTGGGCCCCTTAGTACTAATTGATCATCGTTGCAACGCCACAGCCTACCTGAGTATTGCTGCTGACCATGTCCATCCCTTTATGACCACAGTGTACCCATCTTCTGATGGCTACTTCCAGCAGGATGATGGGCCATGTCATAAAGCTCCAATCATCTCAGACTGGTTTCTTGAACATGACACTGAATTCACTGTACTCAAATGGCCTCCTCAGTCACCAGATCTCAATCCAATAACGGGAGATTTGCATCATGGATGTGCAGCCGGCAAATCTGCAGCAACTGCATGATGCTATCATGTCAATATGGACCAAAATCTCTGAGGAATGTTTCCACCTTGTTGAATCTATGCCACGTAGGACTAAGGCAGTTCTGAAGGCAAAAGGGGGTAAAGGCTCATTTTAACACATACTAGCTCAAGAAAATTATTTAAAGATATTAAAAATTTGCAAAGTGTCCCTTTAAAGCTAAGATTCTTTTGATTCCAATTATATGACAAAGATTCAACCATAACTGTAGACATGATAAACACTTTTGTCAAACCACTCGGAAATTCAAACTAATGTCCAACTCGCCATTCAAAGCCTCATATCATTGACAGAATAGAGCCATCTCCAACAACAATGGTCTTTTTACATACTCCAAAAAATACTTAGTCCAAAACAAGTCTTACGTTCGCAATCCAACATGTTACCGTGGAAAACATTCAAAGTTTCCCTCAGATGTGTGTCTCATTTAACCTCTGCTAGCATCTTCATGTTCAGTTCAAACTGTGGAGTGACATCTTCCCAACCAATAGGTGAAGGGTTGCTCTTCCTCTAATGGGGCAAAATCATCAGCTATTGGCTGACAGGTCTGAAGTACCGCCCTCTATTTTCATGTGTGTAGTGCAAACCAACTGCGACGCATCAAGTAGCCAGTAAAGTTCAGAAAACAGCAAAGTCTCACACGGAACCCTCGTGGCCTGCTACCGCAAACCAAGTAAGGACGATCGTGATTGGTGGAGCGCTCCGTGCATTGTGTATCAGGCCCACTGAACGTCTAATCATCTCCTGCACGACTATATCGCCCATCGTCATTATTTGGACTGACGAATATCGCTTGGAAATGTTTTGTTTATCGCCCAACCATATCAGGTTCCCAGTAGGGCTGGGCGATATGACTTAAAATCAATATCACGATACGTTGAGGAGTTCACCTCGATAATGATAAATGGACGATAACTACATGTATGCGCAAAAACAACAGTTGTCCACTAGATGGGGCTGTCACGTGTATTACATTGAGTCACGTTGTCATGTGACTTGAGGTGGTACAGCTTCTTAAAGGGACATGAACGTCGCTAACCTACACACATTTTAATTTTTTATTACCAAATTTATTGACATGGGAAAAACGATATCGATAAGAGTCAGAAATTTCGATAACAATAAATTTTTGATTTATTGCCCAGCCCTAGTTCCCTGTGAAATTATGAAATAAAAAGAACAAAATATTATTTAGACTTCTAAGGGCCGGAATATACTTGCTGTTTAGCGACACGTACGCATGTTTAAAATGGCTGCCACGCATAGCTTGCGTTGATTTGAAGCGTCGTTTGTGTGCATTCCTCTGAAATTAACGCGACATTACGTGCCCAAACGCTGTAATATACGAGCAACCAGTAGGTGGAGTTGACAAACCGAGTGAGACACACTCACCATGGTGACACCGTCTCTGGTTTAGAGGTTTTTCACACCATCTATGATGCCGCTGCTGTCTTTTTTTTCTGTCGTGATCTCAAAATTAACCAGTTTTGAGCTCTTTTATTGACGCCATGTTTGTTTTGGTTGTACCGGCTCTCTATCCGGTCTGAGTACTTTCGTTTGCCCCCTAATGGAACACTCCGGTACTACATGCAGTGCAGCGCTGTGTAGCAGCAAGTATATGAACAAAGAAGCAGCCTGCTGCCTGCGCAAACGCGAGGTTAAACAGCAAGTATATTCCGGCCCTAACATAACTATGAAAGACAACCAGAGCTGTCTGAGATATGTTGTGTTGGCTGTATTGTTACCAGCCTGAGATTGCCACCCTCGGTGTCAGTGGTTGGGGTGCTACTGCTTCCCAGCAATCACAGCATCCAACCATCATTCATCTCCTACTCTTCCTGTGCTACATTAGCAACGAAGAGAAAGAGATTTCTTTCAGCGCGGTCCCACTCAGAGCTGAGCTTGTTCAGTCATTTTTCTTCCCATAAACTGTTAAAGGATCAGAGCGGGGAAGCTTTAAACACACAAAGTCCAAAGTGACGCAACGTTTAAATCTCAAAATAAAACTATTGTTTGGAAATGTCCGGTTAGCTGGTTTGACTGACCTCCACGTTGAGAAGCAAACTCATGAATGATCTGTTTCATGTTTCATTTTTAGTTCCTATCCTGTTTACTTTCTGGTGAAATGCACTACCAAATAAAATATTTCTCATTCAAAGACAAAAATATTGTCAACCGTGTGGTTTTGGCCACCCGAGGAACAGTTGGTTACAGTTTTAGTGTCTTGCATAACATGGGTGACAGAGTGCACACTCATACCATTGTTATGCTCTTTTATTTTTTACGTAATTCTCGAAAATTGGGCTTTGCAAATGTTTGCCAAAGAAAGGAAATGGTTTTTCTCTTTCAGTTAACTCTCAAATGGTTACAAATCATTTTGTGACATATGAACAATAGTTTTCTATTCTTTTCTCTAAAGTGATTTTCTAACATTAAAATATTTTCCTTTGTTCGTGAACTACAAACTCTTTTAATCTTGTACCTTGTTTTGTAATTAAATAATCATTCACATGTGGAGATTAACATTTGTGCTGCAGACATCAGAGCACCACTACTTTGTTCCTTCTTAACACCCTGCAAAGATCCAACAGCTGGTACTCTTCTCTCTCTGCGCCTTCTCTTCTTCCATCCCCATTCCCATATGTCTGGGTATGCATGCAAAACCATGTGTCACAGCCTGATATTAGCCATTAACGGTTTTGATCTTAAAGTCTGTGTAACAAGACTTGCCACGCTTTGAGTCGTTGGTATGAGTCTGTGACCACTTGTGTAGCCAGGGGGTGTATTTCTTCCGATTTCCATGCTATTGGACACAGACATCTGTGTGATTGGCTTCTGCTTTGCTCCTCAGCACCACTTCCAGCTGTTTTCTACACTCTTGTCAGGATCTCAAATCTAAAACCCTGAGTTAGTGTGTCGCAGTAGGTGTGGCCTAGTGCCTGTTTTTATCCTTTTTGTTGAGTATCTTACCATTGTATTGACCTAGAACCTTTTTTCCTGTCCAAACTCACCCCTGGGGGGGGGGGGCTTCAAGTTTAACTTACCATCTGTGACCTGTTAGGCTCATCACTGCAGGAGGCAACCTCTGCTAAAAACCCAACAAAACCCCCAAAAATTTCTTTGTTTGGTGCTTCTTAGAATTTATGTATATTTCTAAGAAAGTGTACTTCAAGTTGAAGCTTCTTAAAAACAAAATGAACCATTTGTCTAAATAACTCTTGTGATCCCGGCTGTAATCAGAAACATACCAGTGAGAGTGATATTTCAGGACTGCCTGCGGATTCCCTTCTGATAGGCTGTCCAGAAGTATTTTAGCAGGAGTCTTCTTCATTAAAAGGAAATAGATGGTCAAATACACACTATACCAACTTTATCATAAATCATTTTATGATGAGGTTAATTGGAAGATTTCTTAGGTGTGTTTGATCATTAAGAAGCAAAAATATAACCGACTTTTAAAGTCACTCTAGAACATCTGAACAAATCTATCATAGGAATCATCGCACAACTTTAGTTTCTGTTTGATAACTTGTGCATGGAGAAAGTTCTATAATCATTGTTTGAAGGTATAAGAGTGGGTTGTATACATTTAAAAACAATGTTAAAGGGTTAAAGCTGCAATAGCAAAATTTGAAAACATCTTGGCTTAAAACATTTTTTTCATGCCTCTTAACAACGTTCTAACATAATATAGCTATAAATAATGTGACGGCCTCTGTCGCCGCCTAGCGGGGAGTGGATGCAGCGGTAGCCAAGGAGACACACCAGCAGCAAGTCAACAACACTTTATTACGCCGAACGGCTCCCCTCTTCCCTTCCCCACATACAAACGTAACTTATGGTGCCGACTGGCACCAACTAAAAATGGCACACCATGAAACACTAACTAAAACTAAACAACATTAACATAATCCCGCACTATATAACCCCCCAGAACACCACAAAAACACAATAAAACAACCCCGAACTCACCCCCACAATGCCTTGCGGCCACTACCCCTGCCTAGCAGCGGGCTGGGCCGCCACAATATATTGTGGAGATAAAAAAAAATGAAAAAAATAATAAAGTGGTTCTCTCACATTTGTCTAAAAACCTCAGCCAGAAAGCAACCATTGGACCATTCAGTTGTTGGTCTCACCAAACCGCCGTACTTCTGCACTTCCCTGGGTCCTTCATTGATTACGCACACCTGTATTTTGCAACAGAACAACACTGGTGTGAGAGGTTCTCCGCTCAATAATATCAGAGAAGGAGAAACAGCCAGCTGCTACCACTTCAACTTTAGGACAAACTACTAGAGTCCCAAAAAGAAAAACACTATTTGAAGTCACGGACAACAAAAGACATTTGGACGTAGAAAACGGCGACTTATGATTAGCGCTATCTGGTTTCTTCCTGGCAGTGCCTCTTGAAATGTGGGTCTCTGGTTCTGGCAGAAGCGTCTCAGGTAAGATACCCGAGGGGAGGGGTGAGTGTTCCGTGACCGTGTTTGCGCTCAAAACCTAGCTTGTTCTGTAGATTCACTACAACAGCTTTAAAGGGGAGTTTTCCTCTCCACTGTCACTACATGCTTGCTTAGTACAACAAGTCAGTGACTCCATGCAATCTGCTGGGTTTTCTTACAAAGGGAACTGGCATTATGAACTGAACTCAATGCACTGATAAGTAGGTTCAGTTGGAGTGTTTACTTTGTAAAGTGCCTTCAGATGACTCTTGTTTGTGATCTGGTGCTATATAAATAATCTGAATTGACTTGTCTGACAGTCATCAGTGATGTCTACAGTCCAACAAAAGCTTCAATCCCTTATTTCATTTCCCTTAGCGCCCAGGAGACGGTAAATATTTCACACTAAATGCATGTTGTGAACAGTGAAGGCTTTTGAGAATCAGACATAAAAATTGCCAGTGCAGAATGAAGTTTCTTTGCAAAATTGGACAAGGAAGCTAAAATCTACATTGTGCTTTCAATTGAGGCAAAGTGAGATTGTCTCTGTTTTGATTCTTGGCTGGTGTTAATTAGTAGTTCTAACTTGATGAGAGAGAGTGTGTGTGGTTGTTTCTATGGTATGTTTCTGTGTTGGCCTTGGGATAGACCTGCGACCTGTTAAGGTTGTACCCTACGTCTAGCGTGGTTTATGCTTGGATAGAATCCAGACGCCAACAATCCCAGAAAAGAATAAAAAGAGAATGTTTAGGCTACAGTTGACCAAAATAGCTCAGCTCAAGGTCCAGCTCTAGCTAAATTCCCATTACACTGGTTTCTTACCTGTTAGTAGTGGACTTTGCCTTGGGAGATCTTTGGTTAAAAATCCAACCTATTTATTAAATAACATTAACCAGTCAGTCCATGCTTCAACCTTTGTTCGTGATCTGTGGGATATGGCTCAAACATGGAGATTGCATGTAAATAATTTGAAGTAAGATTCTTCTAAAAGCTAGTTTGTATGGATGGGTAAAGAGCTCAACTGTTGGGATAGAGTTTAGCATCTGGTAAGGTGCCTTCAGGGCATCTTCTTAGGAAGGTGTTTAGACATGTCCCACCTAGAAGGAGGTCTTGAAGTACATTGTCCTGAGAAAAAATGATTCTGCCTAGATGGGCTAGAAGATGTAGCTGGAGAGGGAGGTGTAAAGCCTGACTTCTCTGTCCGCGTGGGTACGGAGAAATGCAACACCATTATGCATCAATGCAAGGGCTCTGTGGCAAGCCCGCAGAAGTTGACGAAAACATGCCCAAATTTTTAACTATTTGTCAAAAGTGATGGAGATTGCAAGGTTTTGATTGGTCAGGATGCCGCTTTCTTTAAATTTGTCAATAGCACCATTATTACCCCCTCAAAAAAATAGAGTGCTGAAGATATCTAGCAGCAGAGACAGCAGACATGGAAAAAGTCCAACAAAATGAACGTTTATACACCCATGACTGAATTAGTACAAAGATACGCAGCAAAGTTTTTATTCGTGGATCTAAATTGTGGGTTTAGACTATGGCCAAATGAGTCGTTTCTCTACAATGACAATAAAAAGCTGTGACTTAATTGTTTTCTCAGTTTTCATGCTTTATTATGCCTAAGATTATACCTTTCATCTAGCCTAATGTGCACCTCTTTAGATATTTGCTGTAATCAACATTCTTCTACATTGCTGTGCCAAACACTTAGGGGATAAAGGAAAAATTTAGCATTTTAAGTGTAGTTTTTTGAAGTGGGAAGCTGAACTTGCACAATACTGTCTTTATATCATGGCAAAAGTGATTCCAGGTGTTAGCTAATAGCTATCCAAGAATTCAGATATAACTGCTGATGGAGTCAGCTGATAAGTGGACGGTCACAGCCAGCCACCATGCATGAAATAGCATAAAGCAACACTTTTCGAGGAAAAGAATTTGTTAACAAAAAAGTGAAATATAAGTTTATTCAAGAGTTCTCTAGTTTAAAAAAAGAACAAGCAAGTTTTTTGGCATTTTTTATTGCGTAGGTGTGTTCGCTTGGCTCCTTTTCAGAGTTCCTTCAGGATTTTTAAAAATAAAAGTAAAAGACTTCTGAAGGTGCAACTTGTATGAAAACATTTGTTTAAATAATCATACACACCATTGTGGTGATTTTGATTGGCTCCAGGAAACACTTGGCCCGGCGTATGAGGGCCGCTCTTGTTTTCATAGACCGCACAGACGTCCTTTCATCTGTTCCTCCCATTTCACAGCATAATAAACCTCTCAGTTACTGTAATTTCATAAAAAATACTGCTTCTGCAATTTTTAGCCCTAATTTTAGCTAATCTTCTAATCCACTTACATTCTGTGATGTTTCACTTTGTTTGAAACAAAATCACTGTTAAATCTCAGCTTTTCACCAGGAAGTTTGCTCATCATTGCTCTAACATGGTTGAGTTAATGAAGTTTAAATGCAGCACACCTGTCGAAAATTTTATCCAACCATGTGGATCTCCCTGAAGCAGAAAATGAATATTTACTTATTTTTGTATAGTCTGTTTATGCATGTAAACTGTTAATATAGACTTCTATCTAAATGTTGTAGATAGGGATGCACCGATTTGATCTTAATATCTGTATCAGTACAGATATAGAAGAAAATTCTAGATCAGGTATCGGAGACTATAGGCCCGATCCATAAGAATTGATCTATTCAGTATATTTCTATGTGCTGTGAGTGACGACGTCATGAGCTACAGTCCCACGCTTTGCAGAAGCTCACGTTGATTTCAAAATGGAGCGAGCAAAAGGATCGGCAAATTTGGAACTTTTTGGCCCCCGTACAAAAGGATGATCCCAGTCTTTTTCATATAGTAACAAATAGTTCATTATGTAATACAGTTTAATGCTGTTTTTCCATATCGTTATCAGATTGATATCGACCGATACTAAACTTCTGATATTGGTATCGGTATCGAATGTGAAACGAGTTGATCGGTGCATCCCTAGTTGTAGACTAACTCTTGGCTCCACCAAGGTTACTTACTATTGGTACTTATTCGCAGCATGTAGAGGTAATCATTAAATTACGTGCAGGGACCAGGCAATTGCTCAAGTGTTCTTAAAACAATCTTATGTTTCAATTTTCTGAAAGCAAGCTCTTGTTTGCAGAGTTGTTGTGGTTCTATAACTACATAAGGTCTGAGGTATAGATTGCCTCCTCGTCTTGTACCAGCTCAAAACAAACCTAACCCACACCGGTCTGGTAGTGGAGACAGGAAAGCGAGCCAAGTTCAAGTCAAAAAGTGAATTCCTTGCACAACAACTTGACAGGGAGACTGATGGGACTCAAGAACACCCCCCCCCCCATATTTAAAGTAGTGAAAATATTGTGAGTAAAGTTCCAGTTCTACTCCACCAGCAGCCCCTCCACCACAACTTAGGCCCTTTGCTCATAGAAGGTGGTGTAGGACTCCCCGCCTCCCTCCCAAGCACCCCTTCTCCCCATAACTCCATATCAGGGCCAACTGCAGGAATGTAATCTGTTGTCAGGAAGCTGTAAAGTGCTGACGCGGAGGTCAGTGAGCATTAACACACATGTGGCTTTACTTTCACAAGTTCATCTTTTTTTTCCTCCACTTTTTATGGACTGGAGTTGCACTGTAGGGGCATCGTCGCTTAAATCTTCATTCTGACAGGACACAAATCGGGGAAAGGTGTGTCTTTGCAGCATAATTTCACACATAACACATCTGTTTGATCCATTGTGAAGTACATTTATAAATAGTTTGAAACCTTTAAAATGCTAATAATACAAGAACAGCTCAAATGGTACAATATTTCAGCTAAAATGCCAATTTTTTGTCAGATTTGTATTAATATTGAAGTAAAATAATGCAGTGGGGTTTTGTTTCTGTGATCTACACTCTAAAAGGTAAATGTTGAATTTACTTAACCAAATTATGTCAACTGGTTCCACTAAACTGCTTAAATCTAAAGAGTAATATTAATTTACTTTAACATAACAATTTATATTACTCTTTACATTCAAGCAACTAGAGTTAGTGGAACCAGTTGACATAACTTGGTTAAGTAAATTCAACATTTCATTTCTTAGAGTGTATACTTGGCTTTAAAAAGCAATGGTGAAGATTGGTGAAAGGCCTTTATTTGGGTTGCATTGGTTAGTTTCATCACATGTTGACCATCTGTTGCTTGAAAAGTAGCATTTGTGATCTCCAACACTGGGGACAGCTTTATGAAAATAGAAAAATGTGACTAGATTAGTAAAAGTGATAAGTAAAGATCCCTTTTTGTGTTAAATCTTGATGTGGGCTGCATGGTGGGTCAGTTGGTAGCAACTTATTAGAGCAGGAATCCGGCATCAGCGAACCCAAGGGAGACGGGATTCAGGCTGGCCGCAACCCGCTTCGGGGACCCATCTACTTCCTGGGTTGCAACGTGAGCATTTTTGCTAGTATTTATATTTGTCGCCATTCTACCAATCCGTCTAGGAGCCACTTCGCACATTGGCTCTAAAGTGAGGCGCAAGGCGTTGAGTCTCATACAAATTTCGGGCTAAAAACAACTTTTAAGAGGAAAGCCGGTTTGGAGCTTCATCCATGCGTTTCACTCGTCCGCCACCATCTTGGTTTCATATTTCACATAATTTTTGACAAACAATATTCAATAGGTGTCCAAAATTGAGACACTGTTCTTGTATTGTGTACCGTTTGTCCATGAATAGCTGGTAAACGTCTGTAAAGGCAGTCAGATCAGTTTATTTTCACAGAGCTGTTATTCAGTAGCAAAAAGAAAATGGGCTTAAAATTACATAATGTTACTTAAGACTTGTAATACGGCTCCACATTTTAGATGAAAAGTAGGGTTTGGCAAGCTTAGCCTGTCAGTACAGATCGGGAAGCCTTTTCTTTTTGCTTGATCAAACTGGAAAAGAAACAAAAACTGCTGCATTCACACTCGCTGGTCTTAATAAAACCCTTTATGTTTTGGGCAAGTCTCAACACGTCACATTTATAAGCTTAGCACAGAAGGTAGGAAATGTAAAATTCTGATTAATCCCCGTTGCAATGAGGTAAAACGTGTGCATCTGTGTAGAGAGCAGTACAGCTAAACAAACTGCCAAAATCAGAAGAAAATCTTAAAAACCCTGCTACACTCTCCTGTTTGCAGTCACTCTCGTTTTCAGCTTCAGGGTGTTGTGGCTGCGCATTAATCTTCCATAAGCTACTGAGGCCCCTGACGAGGTAAAACAAAACAAGTAACGTCTGTTGTTCATTTATCTGTATCACTGTGGGAAAGTGCAGTCATTCAATCCACCAGGCGACTCAAAGCCATAGTGAACACCAACAGGAGAATATTGCAGAAGATCTTGACACATTTCTAGAGAGCACTACTCATACAGATGCAGTCCGTTCAAGTTGTACCTGATCGTAAAGGTGATTTATCAGGCTTTCCAATAATATGGGATTCATTGTCAAGAAAATTTGTTATAACAAAGAATCTACCAAAAAATGATTTGTACTTTTTGTGCAAATGTTTTGGTAAATGCATATTGTAATTGAATACATTTTAATATAGTAAATGTAGCCCTAGATTGCAAGAGTTATAAGAAGAAACAGTGCAGATACCTTCCTTTTGCAACATTTCTAACAAAAATCACCCTTCAACGTTTCCAGGAAATGCTCATTTTGCTTTTTGATTGTTTTAAGGAAATTCAAATTCCTTGGTGGTGCAGTGAACAGACACACACCGACCATGTGGTTCTGCTTGGTTTCAGGAAACATTGGGAATGAGGAGTTGGCAGCCCCCTTTGTTTTGATGGTGAGAGAGAGGGCAGCTCTCTCTTCATCTGTTTCTCACATTTAATGTGAAACTTAATCAACTGCCCACACCATCTCCATCTTTAGTTTTCACTACTGAGATGTATTTTCTATGTATGCATGTAAATAGAAATGTTCATTCTGGGAATTTTTTTTATGCAAACCTTTCTTTTAATTCACATAATTGTTTATTTCGGAAGTTTGATTGAATATTTTAGACTTGATGCTGGTAAAACGACACAAAAGAGGAACAAGAAGCTTAAATATGTTTGAGTTGCAATTTTTTTGCCAACACCAGTTGTTTATGAGGAAACTCTTGAGTATCGTTCCCACATTTTGCTTGTTTCTTGTTTGACACAGATTGTAACTTCCCCTAAAGTACAGCGTGTACATCTCACTTTTTCTTCATCAGCACTTTCAGACAATGCTGAAGACCAAGCTAAATGTGCTGACGCTGAGGAAGGAGCCATTGCCTACAGTGATCTTTCACGAGCCCGAGGCCATTGAGCTCTGCTCCACCACACCAAATGCAAAGAGCAGGACCCACGCTGGATACAGGGTAAGATCACATGAGCCTGATAATCCTCAAATCCAGCCCTGATCCTGAACACTAATCCATAATGGCATTAATAGAATCATAATCCAAGTGTTTTTCCCTTTTTACTTTGCTCACACAAGTTTAACCACTGTGGATTTTGAGTATTTTAGTTCATTGCCTGAATTGCAACATCAAGTTATATAAAAGTTTGTGTTGGCATATAGGTTGAGTTCCAGTTGGAGAATTTTCCTCATCATCCTGGTTTCATATGTAAAGTTTAATCAAAGTAATGTATTTTTATTAGGGATGTCCGATATTATCAGTTTACCATTAATATCAGCCGATATTGGCAATAAAATCTAATATCGGAAAATATCGGTATCGGTAACTTTTATGCACATATTATACATCAAACTTTTAAAGCAGCATTCCGCAACTTTGCAGTTATATGGTCTCTGTTGCCCTCTCAAGGCTTGCTGCGTAACGTCACTGTCGTAACATTAAATCTCTCTCTCGGGCATAACAGGCATGTTTACATTCCTAATGTCAGGCAAAACAACGAAACAAACTTTTCCACCTCCACACATTGAATAAATAGTTTTATCAGGACTGTATAACAACTTTATGCCTGACCAAACACAATAACCCTGGTGAAATCATTTATTACTTACCTAGCCATTAGCAGCACGGCTAGGTTAGAGTCCGTAGTTCATGCCTTCCTTTCTAAAAGAGCTCTCCAGCGAGGAAAAGACGGCCCAAAAATAACTCTGGTCTTTGCTCTTGCTCTATCACGTTCTTCTTTTCTTTTCCTATATTCCTCTGATAAGGGATTTCTAGCTTTCTTTGGTGAATCTGCTGCTGCTACAGCGAGTCTGTGTTATACAATTATGGCAAGCCAAAGGGATAAAAAAAATGCGCGTTCTAAACTTGCATTATGTCCGCCAAAACGCTCGTTCAAGACGCTTATTTTAGCAGACATAAGGCGCGTTTAGAACGCGCGCTTTTTTATCCCTTTGGCTTGCCATATTCTGCCGTAAAACGACACCCAGTCAGTACCTCCGGCGCTACCCGATGCACAAAAACTGTATAGCGCAGTAAACACACGTGGGACCCCCCAACACTATTACAGGTATGAAAATGAACATAATAGATAATACTATGACGCAAAAACTTTACAAAAAAGCATCATTTTAAGGTGTAAAATTTGCGGAATGTTGCTTTAAGCTTCATCTCCTGTTTCCCAAAATGTCTAAATATGACAGATTCAATGTCCAGTTTATATATTGGTACCCATATTTTGGTATCCGTTTGTATCAGAATTTAAAGCGGCTGTCCGAAGTGTTCCCCTTTCAGGAATTATGTATGATTTTTCAGAAATCCGTAAAAGTGATTGTCTTATCATGTACTGTGATATAATGTAAGCAATACATCTTTTTTTTTGTTAAGCCCGCCCCCTGCCCCATAGAGCTTCGTGCAATAGGAAACTGAGTGCCAACCAGAACTAACCAATAGCGTTAGACTACCGCTTACGTGCTTCAAATTTAAGGAAGTACCTCGGCTGATGCAGAGTTGATGAACTTTTCACGGACAAGTAAGTCTTCAAAATATATCTATATGAAAACACAACATGACATGAGAATAATAATTGTAAAACAACGTGTTTTAGCTCTGTTTGTTGGCTACAGAAGCACATTCATAAACAAGAAACGCGCAGTCGCAGTCTTAAATAACCGAAGTGAACGACTCTTGGTGTGATATGCTTGTCAGCCACTAGATGTGCAATCAGATAAAAGAAATACTCCGGACAGCTACTTTAAGAGTTAGACAATAATATTGGATATTGGTAAAAAAGCCAATATCGAGCATCCCTAATTTTTATTTCTCTGGCCCCCAAAACAAGAAGTGGAGCTTCAAATTAAAATTACATAACTTTTCTCGACAATTAACCAACTTTTAACTTAGACTTCTGTCTTAATGCTCTTTTTGATGAAAAGGTTTTGTGCCCTTAATACGCATGTTGACAAGGGAGGCATTTCAAACTTCCAAACCTAAATAAACCTTTTTATATCTGGCAGCTGCTTTAGCTGAACAAATAAATCTCTGGTGATATTACTGGCAGAAAACAAAAATGTGGAACACACAGTTTCTAAGCTTGTTGGTGTTTGTGTTTGTTGGATCACTGTACAGACGTGCTAACCTGAACACACACAAAGACTCACTATTCATTATTTGCCGTCACAGAGTGTAGAACAAAATGAAAACTTCCCAGGTTAGCCGCAAGGCCAGATGTGTTGAGTCTTCTTTGGCTTTTCATGAAAACCCTTGAAGTTCAAATGTAACTGGAAGTGAAAGTTATTGGATGTTTTTTTTTTTTAGCAAAGGAGCAGAAAAACAAGTCGGTCTAGAGAGACGCAGGAGTCGAGACATACTTCATGAGTTAAACTGCAGAACCTTTACTACCTGAAAATCAAGCATCAGTGCTAAGAATTGCCCTGTGATGGCCTAAAACCATTAAGATTGGATGCTTTATTGATATACTTGTATGTTTCTCTAGAATCAAATGTTTTTGTAAGAGAAACATTATGTGATGTGAGATCTTTTGCAGCTGGGAGTACTGTATCATGTATTTTATCCCTAACATGGTTAAATAAACATGTTCCAGAGAACCTCTACCAGCTCATTTGAAAGAAGGCTTGACTCAGGAGGTCACTCGTGTATTTCTTTATTCCTTTTCACGGGTTTCGATTGATTAGCAACCTGCTACTCTTTCCAGAACCTGCTAGCATGAGGTTGGATACCGGCAAATTTGGAAAAACCTTCCTTGAAAATTCAGCCATTATGCTGCTATGCTCATAGTCAACAAGTAGGTATTTCCATAATTCTGAAATTCTCTCCCAAGCCTCATCATGGCCTTTACCCTAACACCCAAGATTGACCAGTACTTCTTTTAAACCTACCCCTATGTCTTAAGGATATTACCACCATGCTCCACACATGATCCCTTTACACCTCCATGTCTATGGTAACAACCATGACCCTGTTTTTGATGCTGCTTTATCACACATTATTGAAGACCCTACAATGACCAGACACTTTCCAATTGGGTCTTCCTTCATCTTGCATGAATAGGGCCTTAATGTTTCTATATATGTCAGTAATAAACAGTTATTTACCATATAAATAGGGGGAGGATTATCTATTCTGGACATTTTGTTAAGTTGCTGCTCTTCTGCATCAGAAAAGGCCAGTAGAAGTGTTTTGAACAACTGTGGAAGGGGTTTTGGACATGTCCCACTCGGTGGAAAGACCAGAGACTAGTTGGTGAAACTATATATTAATGCTGCCTTAGAAACATGTTCATGTATCCCAGAAGAGCTGGATGAATTAGTTTGGAGTATGGTGTAGGTCCCCGAGGGCCAGCATCCTACAAGTTTTAGCGCTTTCCCCAACACACCTGGTTCAATGGTCAAGTGACCTGTTCAGCATGTCCTCAAGTTCTTCTGAAGGCTCTTTAGTCACCTATTGATTCAAATCAGATCTGTTTTAGTGACACATCTAGGACCGGAGCTTGACAGAAGTGGTCATTGCCAGATGAAGCAGTCTGGAATCTGAAAACAAATAAAATACTTTGGAATAAGAGCTTTTTCTTTGGGGAACTGCAAAGTGGACACATAGACCTATAAATTTAGAGGAATGAGTCACTTACTTCTCAGTAGTATAGCTACTTTTTATATCTGACACTTTTACAAGCTGTGATAATTGTCACAAGTTACTGAATTATCAGCATCCCTGTGTTTAGTGCGTCACACTTCATTTCCAAGTCTGTTACTGCTTTAATCACTAGTCATGTACTTCGTTATTTGTCCAGACTTAGCTACTTGACGATGTCGTTTTTATTTGTCAAATGGAACTGAGAACAAAGCAAGTTGGTCTTTTATTTAATTTCACGGTTAATCACAGCTGTAATAGCGTATAAATGTTAACATATCCCTTAGTTTAATTCTTCATTCAGCATGTTTTGGTATTGTTTTGTGTTTTACGTGAATTCTCGTGTTTGTTTCTCATCTCTTGTACTCGCAGCTCCTTGCAAGTGTTCCTGAGGCTACCAAAGCCATTTATCCTTGGATGCCACTTTTTTTTACAGCATACCAGCCACACACACACACACACACACTCTCCTCTTTCACATCTGTCTTACATGTACGTCTGCCTGCCTCGTTGTCTGGATCTGTTGCCTTGCGTAACTTCCTGTCTGCATTTCTGTCTGCCCACCTGCTCCAGCACCTTCACCATCAATCCTCAAGCAGACGTTCTGTATTTTGACTTCCTACCAGCTTACCCTACTTGCATTTGATCTGCTTCACCTTAACAAAGTAGCATTTATTTTCTTTCTTCTCCATTTTTCCATTCCTCCCAGTTGTCTTTTGGATTCCCAATTTGCCGACAGACAGTTAATGCCACTGCTAAAGCTAACAGCTTTTCTCTTTGTCCTGGTAATCCAGTCAAAGCTCCTCACATCCATCTATGTCATTTCCTTATTAATCTGGATTTTGCCCAAAAAACAACAGACAACAAAAAAGTTTCTTTTACATGATTTAAACAGACATCTTTAATTTGGTGTAGTGCAGTGAGGAGACAGAAACACGGCAATTGTTTATATTTGCAAAACTCAAGTCATTTAGCTTAGATTGTTGCTAATTTTTTGGAATGTATTTTCATGTTGCCCCTGTAAAAAATCCAGACTACCAAATATCTAGTGAAGTAAGGGCTGAATTCCATTTATGGGACAATGTGCTTTGTACAAGACGGTGTCCTTCCTATGTTTTTATCTTACCTGTGAGGTAGAGAAACAGTTTCTGATATTAGACAAACCAGGACAAACTGGACAACCAGTTGCTTTTCTAGCTTTAAGAAGGCGATGAAGCACATAAGTTACCATATTTAGATGATCGGTAACCTCTGGGTCGATGTTACCAGAGCTTCCAGTTTCCTGCTAAATAAGTATATTCACAATTCAGTTTTTGTTTACTATAACCTTTATTATGATCTTTTTAAATTTGCTTATACTGGAAGTGTTCCATGTTTGTGTTTATAGGACAAAGTTGTATTGATACTAGGGCTATGACAATATTGGCAATATTGCGATATCGTCGTAGTAAAATGACCACAATATTGTTGTGGTCTTGTCACGATATCGTACAGTACGTCTTGAGGTAAAAATATCACTTTTCAGTCTGCTCCACCAGAGCATAGCAAAGTAAACTACATAGACCATGATTCTTTGCTTTCGCGTCATGGAGTATGGAGGCTACAGTGGTGAACGCAGCACAGAGGATTCCAGTCAAAGTATTTTATGTTGTGAGTCTTATTATCGTGAGCCTCCCCACAATATCGCAATAAATATTGTATCGTGAGGTTCGTATCGTGACAATATCGTATCATGAGATTTGGATATTATTACACCCCTAATTGATACGTTAGTTTTAGGTAAAATTCACATTTTTTGAGTTCTGGATTTTCTCTCCAATCCAGTCCAATCCCATTTTATTTCTAAAAGACATAAAACAAGTAGAAGCGCTATATAAACAGGAAGTCAACTAAAATGAAAGTAACAAGTGATATATCAAACGTTTCATAATGCACCACATGTAAGTAATGGCTACTTTACATAAATACTGAATAAACACTGTTAATAAAGACCTAAAAACTAGAATGTTGAGTGGTTATCAATCTCAAAGGCTGAATATGGAACACGAACACCAAAGCGTCATCTAGTGTGTGGAGGTTGTAGTTGCAACAATAGAAAAAGGTTTCTAGCCGTCGGGATGCCAGGTTGACTGCCGATTCGTGAAGTGAGCAGCCAGCACCATGTCCAGTGATGACCTAAACTCACTCTGGTTTTAGATCTTTTATGGTCGCTCCTTTTCTGAGAAGGATAACGACGTCTTCTGGGCTCAGAAGCAGCTGCTTGACTTGCAGAGTCCGCCATTTTCCACAGTGCCAGCCTTGCTGTGCCGAGCAGACTGTTTATCGTATTTGGAAACCCGCAACAGCGCCCTCTATTGGCTGGTAGATGTAAACATAAACCCAGTGTTGTGCCCGCCAAAATAAATATTTGATTATTTTTAATTAAAATATATTTTAAAGGAAATACTGTACCTTCATTCTGCACACCTCTAAACGCCCCGTGGAGCGATTATTTAAAAAAAATATAGCGTTTTATTAAATTGTTCCATATTCAACCTTTAAATGTTCCACCAAAAAATTGCGCCGTCAGTGTCCAGTTATGTTATATCAGTTTCATTTTGCTAACGTTTGATTTCATGGTGACGTCAGTCTTATTTAAGCAGTCATTCAAGCCTCTGCTTCAACATTTTCTTACCATCTTTGGAAAAATGTCTGAGGGGGGCTTTCAGGAAGGTGGTGTGATGTGAAAGACCCTTTCATAAACTCTGAGCTGCTCCCGTCTACACTGAAACCCCTTTTTTATTGATACACTGAGCACCTTCATCTTAAAAAGCAAACATGTAAATGTACACAACTCTGTTTAAAAGAACCTCATCCACCCTTGCAGGCCGTGGCATGTAGAGCCAGCTGTACTGTGCTGATTCAGTACGTTTTCAAGGAATGTTAAGTTCCTCAGGAATGCCGCACTCCCAAGTTCCCTGTCTTCTTCAGAGATTCAGATATGGGGGCCAACTGAGGGAGTACGTGAGGGTTAAGTTCAACTCCAAAGCATGCACGGTGCAGAACTACTGGCCTAGTGATTGTGGTGCAGATATTTCTGTATAGAGATGGGTCAGTGCAGTGGAGATTGTTGTATTTGGGGGCTAAAATAACAAAAAATTTAAGCAGGTTTTTTTTTTAAATCTTTGCTTTAATGTCCTGATTGGATTTTCAAATATAAACGTATGTGGGAAAGAAATGAAACACTAGAGGCTTTCATGCTTTATTGAGTGTTTGCAGGTCTCTATAATTGCATGTTTTGTGTGTTATTTATTCCCTTAAAGAGGTCAAGCTGGGTCCAAACCTTTGCATGCATCTTGGATTCCTGCATGATATTTGCAAATATTTCTTAATACATCTGTATTTTTACATTATTCTTTTAAAATATTTTAAATTTTTATTATATGTACTAGAAGTGGGTGATGTTGCCTCAAGATGTTACCTCTATATTTCAAGGAAATCTGCAATAACTATATTCCTTACAACAAAAGTAAAACATAAGAAAATAAAGCAATATTGGTATCTTTATTGTGGTTGATATGATATGGACATTACAAAACAAATTGTGTACAAAGATTAATTAGTTTATTTAGAAATATTTAACTATCTAGGGAATAAATGTGTGATGTTTACTTCAAATGTATGGTTTCATAACGCCACCTGTTCTGACCGTTTAGGTCTGAGTAGATTTATGGGCTCGACACATGGGAGGTGACATCGCCTCTCCTCCATTCATTTTCAATGAGACATGCGCGACAAAGCGATAATCGCAGGTCTCCCTCCTGCTAAGCGACACGCGAAAAACGTGCTTGTGAAATTTTGCGCTCGTGCACAGGCGAGCCAGCGACGCGATCCCAGAAAGTTGAGAAAATGTCAACTTTTCATCGCCGTCGCTCAGACAAGGACCAATCAGTGGAAGTTTCATTGACTAACCAATGAGCGGACAGGATGCTTCTCAGTACACCTCTGGGCAAACATGGAGGAAAACTTGCCGTGTTGGATTTCCCAGTGCTTAACAAGACTTCACTTAACTCTAGCACAGGGGTCAGCAACCCAAAATGTTCAAAGAGCCATATTGGACCAAAAAAACAAAAAACAAATCTGTCTGGAGCCGCAAAAAATGAAAAGCCTTATATAAGCCTTATATGAAGGCAACACAAGTTGTAAGTGTATATTAGCTATATTAGCCTATTATCAAAATGACTACAAATACATAATGAGCATTCATGATTAAATGTTTATTTTCCTGCAGCATCCTGGAGAGAATGACACCACGTGACTCTGCTGTAGATATTTGGTGCTTTACGTTTTAACTTCCATTACAATATTAATCAGTGGGATTAATTTGATCATTTCTTCTTGAGCCCATCACAGCTCACATACCTGCATAACAGCGCTGTCTGTCTGATATCGATCACATCACACGACTCATCACAGGTAGTTTAGGACGCTGGAGCTGAATTAATGTCTCTGATTTGCTGATTGGTGACGTCGCCTGTCGTTTTAATGGTCCTTGTCTTTGTGGAGAGAGGAATGTCTTTAATTTTCTGGATTATCTCGGTTTTGTTTTTGAAGTCTGAAATAGGTGCTCTGATATTTTGATGAATGAATCCTTCATGTAATCACCATCCGTGAACATTTTTCCCTGCTTTTATCTCTCAGGTTGCAACAAAACTTGCAGCAGTAGTGGAGTTGGGAGATGTAATCCACTTCTTAAATCTACTTTTATAACCTGACACACGGGAGGTGACATGCGGCAGCGGCAAAAGCCAGCGTCACCTCTGTTCCAGGGCGAATAGTGAGTCTTCCGTTGTTTTGATTGGCCGTCAGATTGGAGGGAATTTTGGGTTATTAAAGCAGTTCAGAGTTGAAACAGCGGTAGATATGAAGTCTCACAAGGTTTTGCTAGAGTTAAGTGAAGTCTTGTAAAGCTCTGGGACATCAGACACGGCAAATATTAACTTTTCCTCCATGTTTACCCGGAGATGTACTGAGAAGCATCCTGTCCCCTCATTGGTCAGTCAATGAAACCTCTGCTGATTTGTCTTTTTCCTGAGCGACAGCGTTGAAAAGTTGAAGTTTTTCCAGGTAATCCTTCTGCGTCGACAATGAAAGCAAATAATTGGGTCCATTCTTCCTTGAATCCTCTGTTCTCATCAGCTATCTTTCTCTTTCTCTCACCTGCTGGTTTGTTTACATCCATCCATCTGCCTGGCACGGCGCCGCCATATGAGCACCGCACTGAACCGTGTGTCGCAGGCTATGACGCAAATTTTTGTTGACAGAAATGTTGAAATTTAATATTTATTATGCACATTTTTACAGCATTAGAAAACGGTAAGAATGTTTGTCCTCCTACAGAAACCACATTAAAACAAAAAAATATATCTCCTCATCCATTTTCATACATTTGTGAAGAAGCTCCAGGGAGCCACTAGGGGTCGCTAAAAGAGCCGCATGCGGCTCTAGAGCCGCGGGTTGCTGACCCCTGCTCTAGCAAAACCTTGTGAGACTTCATATCGACCGCTTTTTCAACTCTGAACAGTTTTAACCCAAAATTTCCTCCAATTTGACGGCCAATCAAAACAACGGAAGACTCGCTATTCACCCTGGAACAGAGGTGTCACTGGCCATTGCCGCCTCCCGTGTGTCAGGTTATAAAAGTGATAACGATATGTTTCGCTGATCGCGGTCGTTTGTCGCCTCCCATGTGTCGAGCCCATTACCCTACAACACGAAACGTGTTGGATGCTCCTCCTGTTGTGCAGTTGACTTTATTGTCCTCTGTGCCTCCCAAAGTAGACATTTTGTTGTTTTTCTTGTTGAATTAAAAAGAAAACTCAACAGAATGTGTATGGACGTAATGGATGCCAGAAGTTTGTAGGACCATGACTTTGTGTGTTGTCTGGACCAACTGATTGCCCTTCAGCTGGTTTCTAGGAAAATGCTTCTGCTGATACTACATGTTCCCAAGAGCTCACGAACCGTACCTTCTCTTCACAGTCTGTTCCCAACCCAGACCAGACAGGACCAAGTGACTTTCTCAGCAAATAATTACTCATTCTGACCTTGTTTACAGTCATCTTGTTCTTTCTTCTCGGGTACCTCTTCACTGAGTCATCTCTGTGTTCTTTCCTCCTCTGCTTCTTCTCGTTTGTTTGCTTGTTCTTCTTGCAGCAGAACAAGCTGTTGCTCCAGGAGCACACACACACACACACACACACACACACACACGCACACACACACACACACACACACACACACNTGCATTATCATTACCTTAATCATTATAAATTTACTAAAGCTCTTATTGTCCCAAACCAAAAAATGCAAAAGGGGAAATTTTCATTGCTTCTTTGTTAATGAGGAAGTTAAATAACACTAGAGAATACCTTTTTCTTGGATCTTTTGTAACACACACGCACACACACACACACTCACACACACACACACACACACACACACACACACACACACACACACACACACACACACACACACACACACACACACACACACATCGTCTTGCATACGTTTTGAGGATCGTCATTGACTTCCATTCATTTTAGTGATAGGTTTGTGCCTAACCCATACCCTAACCCTAACCCTAACCAATCTATTCCTAACCCTAGCCTTAACTAAAACTTAATTCACAACTTACCTCTAAAACTAATGAGTCGAGCTCTGTGACATTGTACCAAAGTGAGGACCAGGCAAAACACACACACACTGAGCTTACACAAATATTCCCTCACCGTATCACAGACAGACACACAACAAACGTCTGAGTTGACCAGGATGTTCCCGTCTCTTCCCACCGGCTCACTTTCAGGGCTGCGGATGTTTTTGCTCTTTGCGCTCACTTTCTTCTCACCTTTCATCTGTTTCTAAGAAGTTTAACTTTCTCATTTCTTGGAAACTTGTTTTTTTTTCTTTTTTTCTTGCCATTCTTTGAATTTGGCCCTTCTTTCATTGTTTTATTATTACCCAGCATTAGAAAAAAAACAATAGTAGACTCTACAAGGGAGATGCCAGATTGTTCTTGTCCATTAAAGTGCTGTGGAAGATCTTTGCCTCCAGTACAATCAGGAGAAAAATAAAGCAGATACACCTGAAGTGGTTTATCCTTTAACCAGAAGCTTCTTTCTTCCAGCAGCTTGACTGAATCACTCAAACACGCTGCACTGCTTCACAGAAGGTTTAATTTGTGTTTTATGAGTTACGCCCTTCACACGCAACAACCTTTGTAGATTTACTGCTTTTAGCTGCATTTTATTTAAGCCTTGATGAGTGAACGACACATTTATCTATGACTAAGGAGCTCAGAACGTAAACATAAACAGGATAGACTGAGTTAATGCTATGTCCCAGACTAATATTTTTTTGAATACGAGTTTAAAGCAGCTACTAGATATTTGAACTACTTTTTACTGTAGATGGATTGCAGAACATGGTGTTGTGCAGGCTGCCAGGGTGTAATAAGCCACTCAAATAAAGGCAGTTTGGCATCCCACACTCATATTTTCAGTTTTTATTATGCAAAAATAAGTTACTGCCTCAAAACTGCACTTTTGTTTTTCTCTTTTTTATTCTTTCAAAAATGCACGTATCAGATCAATAAACTATCATGAACAGAAGGAATACTCAGTGTGTCACATTGTTGTCAGAAGATTTAAACATATTTAAACCATTTTCAGCTAATTTAAACCATTTTTAAGGATTTTTTAAAACAATTAGTTTTTAATGTAAGAATCTTCACCCTTCTCCCCCAACATAGTAGCCTAGTGAACTAGACCAATTCTTGCTTTGCAGAGTTTGGTCTAGGCACGCTTCGTTGGAATCCTCGCAGCCTGTGGCTGTCCAATCACAGCTCGCTATAGTTTTGGTTGGGCCAATCACAGCGCTCTATATTTTGGGCCAATCACAGAGCGGGAGTAGCCGATGACGTCAGTGCTGCGGCCGCGAACCCAAGCAAGATGGCGGCAACGCCGGAGCCACGTTCTTTTGAAACGGCTTTGTCATCAACATTGGATTATTTAGACTCCAACGTGCGTAAGTCTGTCGGCTATACTTAGCGGCTTCTTATTTTTATCAAACAAAATAGTGGAATGTCTCAGTACACCTGATATTCGCGTTTTTATACAAAAACGACAGAAATCATTGATGTTAGCAAATGTTAGACGCCATTGCTGCCTCCTGCTTTTCCGTCGCTGTGATTACGTCACGTTGTTCGTTACTCTGATTGGTCCTAGCGCTATCCAATTGCGTGCTAACATTTTGAAAGACAACCGTAGATCCCGCCTCACGACTGAGGGCCGTCAATGAGTCGTGGCCAGACTATATATACACATATATAGGATGGCTTGCCAGGCTACCAACATAGTGGACAGAGGAAGAATTTCCTTCTGTGCACTCTAAATGTCAGATTAGGCCTACTTGGTAAACTGTAAATGGTTTGTATTTGTATAGTACTTTCTAGGGTTCTACAACCCCCCAAGGCACTTCACAACACACCCATGTACACACACATTCACACGCTGGTGGTGATGAGCTACAATGTAGCCACAGCTGCCCTGGGGCGCACTGACAGAAGCGAGGCTGCTGAACAGTAAATTGTAGAATCCTTTCTTAAAGTGAAGCTAGAATGCAGTTAATCAACAATCTAAAACAGCTTTGAGCCTCTAAAAAACATAAGAAATGTTCTTTTGGCTTTCATCTGTCCCAGGAGCCCTGATACAGGCCATTCTAAAACCCCTAAACCAGCCTTGCTGTGAAAAGAGCTGTTTGCCCCTCCCACTCGGCCAGTACATGAATATGATAATGAGCTGCTTGCTGATTGGTTGGTTTCCCCAGAAGGCCTCAGACACTGGAGACATGCAGGTTTGAAGAGGAAGGTCTCCCCTTATGTCGCGTTAAGGAAAGTTTTCTCAGAACAGAAGTTTTTCTCTCGCCTTTTTCAACTTTCTAATTTACATAAAAAGTAGGTCACACATGGCTTTGACTTGTTGGCATGCTACTTTTGACCACCCAAGCTGTCTTTATTCAACAACAACAAGGAAAACGTTGGTTTACATTCTAGGTCCCCGTCAAAGCAACACTAAATAAGTTTTCTGCTTCTCCCTCCTACTGGTTGAAAGTAGAATTACGTATGTCGTAAACGACCCTGCTGCTCCTGCTGCTAACGAGCTAACGCTAACACAAGCCAACTGATACTAAAAAGGCCATAAAGTTAAAAGATTCACACTGTTGGACAAAAAATATTACTACTTACAAGTCCAGTAGCAACAAAGCCAGGTCACCATCAGCCTGTGATTTTGTAGCCTCCTTTAGCTCCATCAGAGTGTAGGCCGCGTTGATGTTCACTCTGGTTTTAGCTCTTTGCTTCACCTCCGAAGACATAACTCTCTTACTTCCAGGCTTCACCATGATGCCAACAAAAAATTTTTTTTCTTCTTGTGCTTTTTATTGGCAGTCGACAAACTGAAAAAGCTGACTGCCTTTATATTAGCTACCGGCACAGTAAACCGCTACTGCTGTAAAGCATAGAGGCCTCCCATTAGTGTACCTACATAAACGACAGAACTGTGTGGTTTCTGGTCAGCAGAGAGCTGTACAATGTGAAGTTTCTCAAGTTTCTGGTTCAAGAATCACTGAAACCAGTTTGAAAGCAATAACCTAAAGTGTTAAAAACTCTTTAGCGTTGCTTTAAGGTAAGCTTGATCAACTACTGGACCTTTAGACTGCTGTTTCCTTTGAGATAAAGCAGATTTTATGATTAAGGATTATTTAAAAAACATCATCACATTAAAGTTGGATTTTTCAGCTTTATGTTTATAAAACAGACATATGAGATGGACCTTTGGGATCTAAGTATAGACGTGAATATAATTATCTGTCCATTTCACAGGATCTTCCATTTTTAAAAGAAATGTGGGTGGTTGCAATAACAAAAAAGGAGAATACCTGGCATAAAACGAGTCTGTAATAGTGGCCACATGTCTCGCCACACATGTAAATGTTTAAACATGATCCTCCTCTTCCTCTGTCACACAAACTGCCTTTTTTATTTGTTTTTGTGTCGCATCGTCAACAAATCAGGTTTACATGCTCATTTTGGGTCCTGTCTCAACCAACATTCCAATTTGAAATTTATTGACATTGTTTTGTTTTCCTTTTCCTCATTACTTTTCTTTCTTTTTTTTTAAAAAAACTTTTTCCCCCCTGTCAATGCTTCCTTTTATAGCATTCCTTTTTTATAGACCCCAAGGGCTCTGCTCCTGTTACTGATCCTTATTTCTGTCCCTTTTGCTTCACATCAAATCAGCGTGTTCGGTCTGAGGGAATGGCTGTAGAAGTTATGCCAGTGAACGTAAAAGGGGGGTGAAGAAGTTCAGTACAGTAGGGAGGGACTTTTAGATGGATAAGAGGTGAAAAGGGGGGGGAGAGAAACAGGGTCTGAAGCAAGGGTCGAAACAGAGGAGAAATGCAGGAGTGGAGCAGAAACACATGGAAAGTTGAGACAAAGGGAAAGATCCGTGTTTCTCAGGAATGATTTAAGCCGCCTGTCTGACCTTCCAGCACTACGACAACTGCTGAACAGACTGACAGAGTTGAGGAGAGCAGATGTGCTCCAGCTAATGATGGATGGACTGATGTATCAATTCTATTCAGAGGCTGATGAGCTTTTTAGCCTGAGCTGGAGCACTTTGCTTTATTCACTGCATCTGGACTCTGGCTCTTCAAAATCAGCTCAATTCTTCTCTGTTATGTCTCTTCTCTGTCTGCAGAAATTACAACCTGTCGAGTGTTTCTTCTTCGTTCCAACTGTAAAGCAGGGACGTTTTGAATTTGGGAGCAAACCCATTGCACTCGTGCACGCTCACACTTACTGCAGCAGTTAAAACTGGTTTCAGATCCACACAGATTGTGCACAGATTGTGCTTCTGATAGCATTTGAAGGCTTCTGCAGCTGGTTAGGAGATCATGGATAATAATATATTAAATATGGCCGTCCACATGTCTCTTTGGCTTCTTCTCTTGAGCTGATATTTTATAAAGTGTGTTTCTACAAACCAAACCAAAATAATTGAATTTTCAGTTTTCCCCTTTTCTGTTAGTTTGTAAAACAGAAAGCTCTTATTTTGAAATATCCTGCCATTTCTAAGGTGAGGTAAAAGAGGACTGAATGTCAGGCAGCTGCACCTCTTTATTGAAGATTCTCATCCCATTGCACCAAGTTGTGACCCATACAGACGTTTGTAAAAAGCAGCAGTAACTCGAGATAACGAGATGAATCTTTTTTCCCTTTGGCCTAATTTTGGATTCCTCCTTCATTCTTCCTGCACTGATCTTTAAAATCCTAAATAGAGAAAAGAGAAGGTCACTGAGTCATTATGGTTGTGCTGGATTAACATACCTCAGTGCTGCCTGTTGATTTCTTGACTGCAAGACCAAGTTTACTCCAACAAACCACTGAATAATGAAAGTTCCACTGTGAATGTTTTACATCCAACCATGTTGTCACCTCCAATAAAAGAATGGCAGGAGGAGGTGGTTTTCCTTTTGCCTGAAAGTGGAAATCTGTGATGTTGCAATCTGGAAATCTCAGAGGTTTATTTGAGAAAGGCTGGTGTTTATATATGAAGAAGCAGCATTAATGATGACCCAATATTAAGCCTCTTTTATAAAACAATGCCGCCATTTTGCCACAACGCTGAGGCGGCATCTGGGAGCCTTAGGTTGTTTATAAGAGCTCAGACCGTGGCGGTAATGTGGCGCAATCATGTCCTTTTTATAAAAGATTACGTGATGGCGACATAAAGGGGGTATGGGGGCGGTCTCTGCGCTGTCACGGACTTCTTCTTGGACATAACTTCCTTTTAATTGCAATCAAAGCCATGCTCGTTAAGTTTTTTTCACAAGCAGCTCCTAAAGGTTTCTGTCCTCCACAGTCCCTGTGAACCGTCAGATGATCAGAGCTCCAGCTCTAACGTAGAGAGAAGCTCCCAGAGCGCTGCATCGCTCCAGTTTATCATCTCAGCTGATTCTGTTTAAAAAAGCGAAACTTATGCCCGTGTTTACTTTCATTTTATAGTTTCCAGTCGGAGCTCGGCATTAATTTATCACATGATCATGACACCTCCATCTGTTGCGCCAAGGCGTAATGTGCATTCACAAGTCCGGCGTTGGGGTAATATTACTACCAAGCGTGGCGGCACGAATGCTGCAAAATTCCATGCCACCATGGCGCGTTCATAAGACACACCATTGCGGCAATATTATGCTGATTTGCTGGCATGGTGTGTCTTATAAAAAGGGCTTTTGACTGGTCCCAGTTCTACTATTGGTTTCTGAGGATTCTTATAAAAGCGCATCGTATATAAAACCAACTGAATGCATGAGTAATTGTTTTTAATATCGAGTGAACTTAGCCATTTTACATAGTGCTCATTTGCATTGTTTTTCCAAATGTTTCCTATAAATTTCCTTAGATAAGGATGATTCCTAGAAATGTAGCTGGATTTGATAAAAGTAGTTAACTTACAGGAAGCTAAACTAGGACTGGATTGAACAAGCATGACCTGTAGTAGTTACAGTATGATAAATAGACATCAGAGGTCTTTATGCATAGCCAAATATCATTTTACCAAAATATCTGATTGTTTTATTATCAAACTGAATACACACACGAAATTAAACTTAATTCAAACATATCAAGAACTCATCTTGATAAAGTTGGATTACAAAGAGCATATTGTTTTACAGTTGAGACATTTTCCAAAGCAGTTTTCCCCCAACTGCTTATCCTGTCTGCTGCTTTGGCTTTTACATTTTTGTTGCCTGATGGTAAATGTTACACCGTACTGCTACTCCTAGCTGTGAAACGTTCCAAGAGGCTTACTGGGCTGCCTGCTTGATCTGATGTTGAAAGGTCCCATTCAGTCAAAACTCTAGAGTATGAGGGCATTTAGGTTACGCATTAAGAGACATATTTAACGTGATAGATGGAACAAGAACCAAGCTCTGCATCAGTCTGAAAATGTTATCTGTTGTTAAACAATTTCAGATATCTAAATAATCTAATTCAGTCATTACAAAATATTTCGATATGATCGTTTACATAAAGTTCCTGAGGGATTGTGTTATCAAGGTGAGTCTGGTTTAATACTTTGGAGAAGTGCACTGAACCATTCGTGGCAGTAACATGCTCTGTAAATGTTTGTAAAAAATGATAAACATCTTTTCTTTGCAACGTATGCTGCTTGGAAAGCATTTTTAATGAACTCAAAAGAGTTCATGAGTATTCCCCTACCTCTCAAAGTGCAGACGGGTAAGGCGAACCTAAATGTTTGAGGCTCCTTCTCTGTGTATTTTTATAAAACCATAACGAACAGCATGCTGAAGAGCGCACAAGTCAGCCATTATTCCTGGACAGCTTTCGAACTGGCCACACTCCCAAAGAAAATTCAAGCTATGTTCACTTTTTAACTCGCTTTCCTTATTTGTCTTCGTCTCCTCAGTCTGTCGCTCTCCTGGTATGCAGTGTCATTACTATGGTATTTTGTGTTCTTTTGATTTTTTTTCCTCTGAAAAATAAAATGCACAAACCTTGGAACAGAGTTACTAAAGGAAATTATGAAACCTTCATCATCACTGTTTCTTTATACAAAAAGACCAAAATGACTGAATTTTCAAATTTCTAGTATTTATTTAGTGTAGAGTGCAAAAATGTGATTATTCTGAAGTGTTTACTGCACACTAATCAGCTCAAAACATCTTGAGCAGCGAAGTTCATACTGACACTACTGATAAGAAATGACAGTTTCTTGACAAGCCAGCAATCGTTGTTCCTTTTATTTGTGGTGTTCCTCAAAGCTCTGTTCTCGGCCCACTGCAGTTTTAATTTACTCACTTTCTCAACCACTCAATAGGGTTGCGGGGGAGTTGGTTATTGGGCGAGAGGTGAAGGGGGGGGGGCATCCCAGACAGGTCTCAAGTCCATCACAGGGACACACAGAGACAACCCGTCACTCACTCACTCATACCTAGGGGCAGATCAGAGTCTCATTTTAACCTGTCTTGCATGATTTTGGACAGCGAGAGGAAACTGGAGAAAACTTTGTGCTGCAGCCGGGATTTGACTCTTTGACCTTCTTGCTGCAAGGCAGTAGTGCTATCCACCGTGCCACCATGCAGTCCACCTTTGTTTTTAGTTTTAGCTTAATAAAATAATCCTAACAAACTTAATATTAATTGCATTTTGCACCAAAACAACTTGCCTAATAGGATTCATGTGTTTCCTTTGCTGCAGGTGAACTACCTGGGCAAGATGAGAATCTCTGGGACCCAGTTCTTGTCTGGCTGCACAGAGTCAGCCGTAGTGGGTCTGGTTGAGCACCGGGCCCTGGCCCAGCAGCAGGGCACATCTCCCTCAAACAACTCCCTGCTTGAAATCCGTCCCTTCCACGTGCGCCTTCACCACCTAGACCAGAACAGCGAAGCCTCAGTGACTGTGGACACCTACCAGGTGGCACGCATCGCCTACTGCACCGCCGACCACAGCATCAGACCCAACATATTTGCCTGGATCTACCGGGAGATCAACGATGACCTGTCCTTCCAGATGGACTGCCATGCAGTTGAGTGCGAGAGCAAGCTGGAGGCCAAGAAGCTGGCACACTCAATGATGGAGGCTTTCCGCAAGACTTTCCAAAGCATGAGCAGCGACGGTCGCATTCACAAGAGCGGGTCAACAGACGACTTTGCTGAGGACTCGTCCACGCCTGACGACTCAACCCCAGATGACGGCTGAATCAAGACCCGTTCCTTCTTCTGATCTCTATTCAAACAAACCAAGGGAGACTGGAAGGACAGATGATCTGCTCTTTTTCATTTTCCCTGACTGTCTCTTTCTGTTATAAATTTGGTATCAAAGTGATTGACTCAATCAACCAACATGCCCAGGATGATAAAGTAGCTTACGAATAGTATTAAGGGAAGATAGAACAAACAAATCAAGTACATGGATCGCAAAGTGATGCCACTTTGAGTAGATGCCTCTAAGAGACCCCTCTAAAGGGTTTCAACCCTCACTCTAATGACCTAGAAAAATTTTATTTTTATTTGAATTTTAAATACTGTTACTATTACTGATTTCCAGTGTTCTGGTCGCTAAATCTTTTTTAGAAATGAAAAAAAGTTTTGTCCCAGACCCCCTTCTTGCTCTTTCTGCCATGTAGGGACCAAACATAAATATGCCTGTGACCCATTTCAGGTCCAAGCCCAGAGTATATCAGACTGTTGAAGCACATCTCTGCTACATTGCCTTTGGTCTTGGTAATAGATGACGATGTGGCAAATCTCACTATGATGAGCTTATTCGAACCCCTAAAAAAGACACTCGTGAGTAGGGGATGATAGAGCTAACACATATTTGGCCATATAGTAGGTACTAAAAAATTCAGAGGATGCATTAGGCACACTCAATTTACATTTTAAAAGTTCTCACTGGGCTGGAAGCCTGGGCTTGTTTGAGACACCTTAATCATCCTCATCTGAGTTTTGTTTTAAATATACCAAAATCCAGACTGCGTTTTAGCCTGTCAGATTATGTGCCTCACTTTCCTCTCACATCTTTGTGTGTGTGTGCTTTTATGTTCTCTGTGTAACTGCTTCTGTACCGTTTGTGTGGGTATAAATGTGATTGCAGAAATCTTTCTGTGTGAAAGCAACTAAAAGAAGAGGAAGGTAAAAGGGTGTTTGATTAACTTGAGGTAGATTTTCTTTGCCCCTTAAGTATTGTTCTGTCAATCAGACATGGTACTGTGAGCATTTACCACAATTTTTGTATTTTGTATGAAAGAAAAACTAAACCACGAGTCGCCGACATGCCCTAAATCACAGCTGTCCGGATTAAAAAAACTTGCACCTCCTGGCCTCTGCTGAATGTATGAGTCCGTCGTACTGTGAGCGCCTCATATCGTCTCCGGTCACTTCAGCCTCCATGAACCTCCTCATGCCATCGCCGGCGACATGAAAGAGGGAGAGAGCCGAGCTGGACGTTTCTGCTGCCCTGAATCCCCGCTCCAGGACTGAGGCACCTTTCTTTTCTACCAGAACTGTTCTGAACGTCTCTGGATCTTAATCACATAGACAACCCCAGATATAAACCATACATACTGTATGTACACACATTGTGTTTGAACTTTGCTCAATAAGCTTATGTAAATACAAATGTATTACTTTCCAAATATTGCAGCATAAATGGTGATAGCTATTTTAAATAATAAAAAGATATTCAGAACCATCACACGAAGCCGGAATAGTGTAATGAAGCCTACTGTGAATATAAATGGAGAGCCTGATAGCAGTGGCTGTGAGTGTGTGTGTGTGTGTTTGGGTAAAGTTGAATGTGGTGGGAAGCGCTGAGTGAGGACAGACCAAAAAATTGGGGAGAATGTTTGTAAAGCTGTAGATTACTGTGCCATGTCTGTTTTACAGCTCAGACGCTTTAAATGTGCAGAAAAAACAAAGCCGTGTTACCGTAAGTGTTTTCTATACAGTGTTTGCAAAGATCAAAAACACAGTTGCATATAAAGTATTTACCAAGACCAAGATGGTGTGGTCTGTTTTGTCTCAAATCCACATCCCAGTTGAACTTTTTTTAAGCCGGTTCCCCAGACTCACCAGATGGGGGCTAAACAGAGGTTTTTATTTCTGTAAACTGCTAGGTCTGAACTGAGTGGACTCCCCGCTGCGGCTGTGTGTGGGAGGATAAACGGCAGGCATGTTCTGTTTGGATCAGACGCATGATGTTCTGACGAGGTGCCAGCTGAGATGTAAAGCATAGCCCCTCTGTCTGCCTGTCCCCCATATGGCACTCACTGGAACGAGGTTTTCCTGTAACCACTTGAGTTATAACGTGTTTTTCTGGGGGTATCATCCTGCTGGTATGAGGACTTCTCTATTGCGTGTGGGCACGCTAACCAGAACAAACTCATAAACAAAGCCTTCACTTTTGAGGCTGCCACTGAAGAAGAGGAAGGTTTTATTGTCCCATTCTTCACATTCCTCCCACTTCCTCAGATCTTTCGTTTTATTGTGTTGTTGTGCTCCTTTTTTCGTCAGCTCCAATGTGGCAGCAGTTTTCTCTTTACGGTGCCCACATCAGTCGGAAGATAGCTGGTTCCTCTCAGCTTGTATAACTGGCAATCATTTTGCAGCTGAGGAGCAGAAATGAATTAGCTGTAAAATGGATGCTGTGAATTATGGGAATGTGTCATAAATGTGAACACTGCCTCCTCCTGGAGAACAGGAGCAATGCATCTGCTTTTGATTGAGGCCTTTTCATTTAATCACCGACAATCCAGCTCCTCGGGGTGGTAGTAGTTACGGTCTACATGGCTTGAAAAAAAGGAATTTGAATTCTCAGAAAAAGTGCAGCTTGAACAAAGTTTTTTTGTCTGTCTTCCAGTTCAGTGTACATAACCTTCCCTGTTCATGGCTTTTTGTTAAATCTCTGAGTTTATGCCCTGCGTTTGAGCTCGATTGTGCCTGCCTGACCCACTTCCAGCAGCGGAAGAGGGGTTCTGTTGGGGCCCAGAAAGAGGCCACCCTGACCGCTCGCCTTTCTGCTCCGCTGAGGCGTCAGCCAGTCAAGTCGGCTCACAATACCCCTCTGTTACCACTCCAGTTGGCTGCTTTTCTATTATCCAGACTCAAAACCGCCCGTCTGTCCACCTGCCAAGGGCCCGTACGCTGGAGGTCAGTCAGGGGAAAGAGCCGTGCCAACACAGCCTCTGATCAGACTCCATTTATTTTCTCACCATCTCTGTCTTAGCCTCTTTCTCTCTCAGCTGTGGGCCTCACAGAGTGAAAGTGTGGTGAAGTACTGTAAACATATGTGTGGAGCATATGTGTGAAGTGGAGCAGGATGTGCACATTCTTTCTGTCTGAGGCCGGACTGAAAGAGAGATTTTTACTGCATGAGGTGCAGAGTTGTGTGGTTAAATATAAAGAATGATCCCCCCCCCCCCTCACGTTTAATTATAATTTACCTCCTGAACCTTTAGATCTACGAGAATGGTCTTTGTTCAAGAAAAGAAAACAAGTTTATGTGGAAAATATTCAGATTATTTTGTTTGTTGGATTGAAAGGGTGGGCCATGCTGTAGCTGTTTGCTGGTGTTGCCATGTTGATGGATGTGGAACTGAAAAGCTTGTTTATTCACCCAAACACAATGGTGTTTTCAAAGTTTCAATAAAACTAATAACTAAACTAACCAGAACAATTAATATTTGAACATAGAAAGCCAAGAAATGTGTGAATCAGATGCATAAATACCCTTGATAAATTTTTATTTCTTATAATAAAAATGTTCAATTTGTTTAAATAGAAAGGTGGGATGAAACCAAGTCCACTTGGTTTTTTTCTCCATACATTTGCAGTAGTCCCTAGTATAAATTAACGCCTTGTGAGTAAATCTCTCGTGCACCTGTTTCAGGAAGTAGCGCTGCTGGATAAACCAGCATAGACCAGCATATGTTAGGTTTTGGTGCTGTTTTAGCTGGTGGATCAGCATCCCATGCTGAACCAGCATACCAACACCAAAACACAACATATGCTGGTAACCAGCTATGCTGGTCTATGCTCTTTTTTCCAGCTGGGAGAAGTGAGCCAAAGCAGAAAAAAGCAGGATTTGGAGTCTTATTTCCTGATTTTTTTGCCTATGATTGGCTAACAGCAATGCAACTGTACCTCTGTTCGCTCTGCAACGTTGATGTTTTATCTCCACAAATAACACAAGCCTGAAAGAGTTCTGCTATGTGGTGATGTTGCTAATGCTAACGGTTAGCTTCTACTAGCCAAGACGTGCTCTGCTGTCTCCAGGAAGTGTCATTTGGAATTGTAGGATGTCCAAGAAAGGTCCCGCCTTTCTCGCCTCTGATTGGCTTGAAGGGCTCTCCTATGATTGACTGTTTAATTTAGCAGCAAACCGTCGTCCCTCGCTAAGAGCAGATTAGTGATGGAAAACTCGATTATTTTTACTGAATAGTTTGAATGAGTCACTCGCCAAAATGAATCAGGTTTTTGAGTCATTTGAGTCACTGAGTAAGTTGCCCAGAGTGCAAAAATATCTTAACTTAATTTGCTCCTCTTTTTATATAAATCCTACCACTAAGATAAGAAGACTATTTTAAACACTGAAATTCATTTAAAAAAATAGTGGTGGAACCGAGTTATTATATTTTTTCTTTAGTCTGCCTTTTATCTTTGCGAAACAACGTGTAGACTAAATATTGTTACATGGCGTCAGTCACACTATCGGAGTTCAGCTCAGGTGAAGGAGCGACTCTTCCCCGGTAACAGCAAGAGTTTTTGCAGCTGAGAGCCTGGAGGGAGGGGTGAGTGAGCTTGTAGTACCGCAAGCTTCCACTGGGTGACTCAACAGATATAAAGTCAATCCAACAGTGTGATAAATGCAACAAGAGTTACTACTAGTTCACATTTGACGTTTTTCAGTATGGTATGTTGCAAAAAAGGACAGAATGGTTATTATAGTGCTAAGTTCATATTTTCTTCACAAAACTCAAGATCTGGCTGCAGACAGAAAAAATACCCTGCACTTAGCGAGGCAAGACGGTTTCCTGTTACATGAACTAGCCAATCGTAGGAGAGCTTTTTCAGCCAATCAGAGGCGAAAAAGGCGAGACCTTCCTTGGACATCCTAGGATTCCAAATGATGCCTTCCCGGTTGCGAGCCAAGATGGGTGAGTCCATTTATGCTAATTTTCAATGTGACGTAGATGTGACTGGTTTTTCTAATCTGAGCATTTGTCTATTTATTATTTGAGGCTAATGCAGGAAATAGGGGTAGAAGTCTATTTTCACATTAGCCTGCTTGTGAAACACAGAGTGGCTGATCATATTTAAAAAATAACAAGTAAAAATCGGTCTCTATAGCTTTTTGCCTGTTCTTTGTTCAAGTTTCTAGTAAATGTAGGTAGGGTTGATGATGCAGAAAAGCTAAAACTACAAGTAAGCAGATAGCGAGCCAGCATACATCACAAAACGTCCATGTTTTTTTATATATATTAAAAAAACAGCTTGGAAAGTTTTACCATATATTCTAAACAGAAAAGTATTAAAACATCTAAAGTGCAGAGTAATGTATCCACCAGAGCAGGAAGAGATGACTGATCTCCTTCAGACATACAAGCATTTCCTCTGATCATGTCCAGATCCCCTCTCATCCCTCCTGGTTGATGGCTCCCCGAGGCCTCTGTGTGATTTAAGATTCCTGCCAAAATGAAATGTGGGCTGGAATGATCTGGGGGGGTTCCTGTGCCTGCATGTCACAACCTGAGACAGACTCTCTGTAAACCAAGGCCTGCAGCATTCAGAGCTGAAAATCACAAAAAAGTCACACATAGAGACAGAATGTTTCCCTGAATCACTGAGGGGGACAGGAAATATCTGGGCTGCAATCCACAAGGAGCTGGCCCTAAGAAGAGCTGGAGCGCCAAAAGAAGAATAAACTAAAACATCTGTCAAGCAGAAAAAAACACCACTACTATACAATGAACTATTATGTTAGGATATATCTTCAAAACACCACATTTTTCATTTCTTTCTCTGTGGAGGTAAATTTGTTTCATCAAGATTACAAAGATGTTTTCTGTTGATGCTTAAATTCTGATTGAAGGAGTTCAATGAAACAAAGGCAGCCTGAGAGGAAGGAGGTAAAAATAACGACGACTAGGTGGCAAAACAGAGGATTCATCTGGTTGGTCATGTTGGATCCAGATGTTGATGGAATGTTGGGAATTCCAGCAGCTGGGTGAACCTTCTTAGGGAATAAAGAATGCACCAAAGTATCTGGACCATGGAGTGGAGTCGCAAAAATGATTATTTATAAAATAAAGGTCAAATGTTGAGTTTAGTAGAAGGAAACAGACGTGCCTGGCTGAGTAGCTGTTATACCTGTTTTGTCCACTTGGTGTCAGCATTGATCAGCTCTTCTGAACTGAATTAATGTAATTTGTCTGAAAGGTGAAGCATTGAACAAAATCACACAAATGATCAATCTAATGAGCAAATAGAAACTGCAGTAATTATTATTCATGATGGTGAAAAAAATACTTATTTATATTTAAAATAATGTCACTAAGTGGAAAACTGGATCTTTTAACTTTTATTTTCTTACAGTTCTGTTTCAATGGTGATGGTGGCAGAGGAGCTAAGTGCCTGCCCCGCAATTGGAAGGTTGCCGGTTCCACCCCGCTCAGTCTGTCGCTGCCATTGTGTCCTTGGGCAAGACACTTAACCCACATTGCCTGCTGGTGGTGGTCGGAGGGAACAGTGGCATCAGTGTACAGCAGCCTCTCCTCCGTCAGTGCGCCCCAGGGCAGCTGTAGCTACGATGTAGCTCATCACCACCAGGGTGTGAATGTGTGTGTGACTGATTGTGTTGTAAAGTGCCTTGAGGGGCTCTAGGACTCCGGAAGGTGCTATATCAAATACAGGCCATTTACCATTCAAAACCACATTAAATACTTTTCTGTGGTATAACCAGGTCCATTTAAAAGCACTTCTTTGGGATTCATCCAAACAGAGGTTATCTGATACATTTGAGTGGATGTTGTGCTTTCCTCTGGATGGATGCACCATCACACTTGACCCCTCCTCATGTGTCAAAGCCTTTGGAAAGAGCATCAAGATAAGATCACTGAGCACTGAGGGCATATGATGGAGGCAGCTCCTGCTCCTTCACATCATCCTGGTTTAATCCGAAGTTTGGTTCGGCCATCTTCTAATGATAATTAATTGATATATAATTGTGAAATGTGAACGTCTAGACCAGTGATACTCCTGGTCCTCAAGGGCCGGTATCCAGCATGTTTTCTTTGTTTCTCTACTCCAACACACCTAATTTAGCGGTTGAATCACCTGTGCAGCAGCTCATCAGCTCTTCAGAAGCCTGTTAATCACCTGCTGATTGAAACCAGGTGTTGGAGCAGAGTTAAAACTAAAACATGCTGGATACCGGTTCTCCAGGACCAGGAGTGACTACTGGTCTAGACCTTGATCTCAGTGTTTGCTACTCTGGAGGATACAGCAGTGCAGCCATCAGGTTGCTTCTGAGGCGGATCTCTGTGAGGATCAGATGGTCTGAACCTGAAGCCTGTAAAGCTCTGCAGCTTGTCGGGAAGAAAGTAGGATAGAACCTATAACTCATCTTTGAGCACAGAAGGGATCTCACAGCACACTGGATTTGTGTGTGTGTGTGTGTGTGTGTGTGTGTGTGTGTGTGTGTGTGTGTGTGTGTGTGTGTGTGTGTGTGTGTGTGAGTTACAGGAACTCGTATCCTGAATCTGAGATGGGAAATGTCTCCCTTCTCCCTGTGATAGGATCATCAAATTTACCAGAGACATAACAATACATGTTACAACTGTTTGCTTTGAATGTTAGAGATTATATCACAATAATATACCGTCACTTGAATTTATCAACAAATTATTTCATTTTGTATCAGCAGCCTTTATGCATCATTGCTGTAAATACCAAATTATGATGATTTGCTTGGAATCCATGGAATCATGTCATAAACATGACCCAGTATTGAAATAAAGGCCCTAATTAGCCTGTTAAATTATGGTTCAAATACATTTTCTTGCATGTAGGAAGGCAGGGTTGTCTAGTACACTGAGTCAACACCTATACTATAGAAAAAACTTTAAACTTAACTCATAGTTTGCCAAAGAGAATGCCCTACTGGCATTTTAACCTTTATTGACAGTTCTCACTGGAGCAACCATCACACAACTGGAAAATAGCTGAAAGTCAAGATGTAAAGCGTACTGTGCTATGCTATGGTGTGCTGTGTTATGGTATGCTATGGTATGCTATGCTATGGTATGTTATGTTATGGTAGCCAATGGTATGCTATGCTATGTTATGGTAGCCTATGGTATGCTATGCTATGCTATGCTATGCTATGTTATGTTATGGTAGCCTATGGTATGCTATGTTATGTTATGGTAGCCTATGGTATGCTATGTTATGCTATGTTATGTTATGGTAGCCTATGGTATGCTATGTTATGCTATGTTATGTTATGGTAGCCTATGGTATGCTATGTTATGCTATGTTATGTTATGGTAGCCTATGGTATGCTGTGTTATGCTATGTTATGTTATGGTAGCCTATGGTATGCTATGTTATGCTATGTTATGTTATGGTAGCCTATGGTATGCTGTGCTATGCTATAGTATGGTATGCTATGGTATGTTATGCTATGTTATGGCATGGTATGCTATGGCATAGTATGCTATGCTATGGCATGGTATGCTATGCTGTGCTATGGTATGCAATGGTAGCCTATGCTATGGTACCATATGGAAGTAGGACTATTTGCATAAATAAAATGCAGCCTACCAGATAAACATGGTTTAAACTATTATCTGTTCAATCTATTCCTTTAATCCCGATAATAATCAACATAAAAATTGTGTAAAACAAAATCACAATCAGACAGTGCTCCTAGGTGGCAGTTAAAGAGTGAGAAACACCATGGGAGGAGACTTATTTCAGTCACACTTCCTGTTAGAAAAATACCTGGAAAAAAGGTGTCACCTGGAGAGAGCAGCACTGAGGCAATGATTTGCAGCACCCCCCTCAACCCCAGCACGTGCGCTCTCGGAGTTTCTCAGTTGGTAAAACAAATCGCTAACAAGCGCGCACACACTCGCACGTGCACTTGAGCACACAAACAAAGCAAACTTACTGCTCAGAAGAGCAGACTCAGAAGCACCAGCAGGCTGGAAGATTTCATGTCCAACTCGATCACTAGAAAAAAGGGGAGGACGACATTTTTTCAAGAAGGCAAGGTGAGTGGTTGAGCCAAGTGGAGGTGCAGCTGAGACTCAGCTGGAGTCCAGTGTAGTGCAGCCACGTAGTAGGGTACAAACACTGTCACTCTGTAGCTCTATAGCCATCAGCTGTGGCTGATTCTAAATCAGTGTGGAGCAGAGTTTTAACCTGAAGATGGAGATAGAATTATGGTTTTGGGCTGAAATATTAAATTTTAAGTAAGTTGCACTAAACTGCCAAAATAACAACTACACATGTCTACAGCAATATTAGACACTCATCAATGCAGGTTATCAGCAACAAAAAGTTGATTTAGGTGTTACTCGCTCTTTAAACACTACACCAGTACACTGCATTGTTTTGAAAGCTTGTCCTGCATGCCTTTTCAATTGTCTATTTCTCCATTATTCCCAGTTAGAATTATACCTAAGAAATCCCAGGAGGGACAGAGACACAGTTTTGTTCAGATTCTCACTGCGGAGGCTAGTTTCTGTTCTTCTCATTCACTTAGCTGAATATTTGACCATGCTCTGAGTGGTCCACTGAAACTATGAACATTTGGCAATTTTATCACTAAAGTGCACGCCAAAGAAAACCCAGAGTAGAGTGGACTTTAATAGACGTCAAAAGCCACATGGTGGCCTGTGTAGGAGCTTCTTCAGGTCAGGTGCTGAAGCCAGGGTGGAATGGGTTAATTCTGCTGTGAGAACACAGAGCAGAGCATTGTCAGATGAAATAAATCTTCTCATCATCTGTCTGGAGTCTTCATGGAGGTTAATCACCTTTTCTCCCATCTTCACAACAACAAAACTGAAAAGGTCACAGGTCAGTCTTTCTCAGTCAGGAGGGCGACTGAAGCAAAAATCTGCCAGACCATAGTACTCTAATTATTTGATGTGGGTTTCTGTGAAAACGTTTTTTAACATCTTACTTGTTGCAGGTCATGCTGGTTGTGATTGTGCTACAGTGCACAGCACTGCCCCAACAATTTCAGTAGTTCCTGCACCATTTGCTGGCACACATCAGATCAGATCTCTGGCAACATAATGAAAAACACAAAACGGTTTGAGTCCCATTTGAGGCCTTGGGAATATTGATAAGATTATCTATATGGGCCCTTAAAATTGTCTGAATGTTAGAATGGTTAAATCTGGTGAACCGGCCTAACAGGATCTAACTGGTAAAGTAAATGGAAGCATGCTCCCATTGAAAATATATATCTTGGGTATGTCTTTTGTTTCGTTATTGTGTTTTGTCTATAATGGGATGTGGTTTCCAGCAGGGAGCCATCAGAAAAACAGCTTATTGATAAAAAGTATTGCCTACTGTCTGTTGCTCTCTATAGACTTGGTGCTCATAGTATAACAATACATTTTTGTTGTCATTTTAAATCTGTAAAGACTCAGTTTGTTTTAATGAAGCTGATTAATTCAGTACATTTTGATTATTTCACTCTGAAAGAATTATAAACAATAAATAAATAAAAACAAGCAACTATTATTCTAAAAGGCCAGTGGCAATGGTTAAAACTGCACCAGCACCAGTACAAAAGTTCCTGGGCTGAGCAGATTCACCATCATTCCCAACAGACTCCCAGAGGTTGTTTTTTTTAAACTGTAGAGCTACAGTTGCTACTGCCAAAGCCTTCATCATTAGTGTTGTGAAGATTATGGCAGGGATGTTGCTGTTTTACTCCTTAATTGCTTGTGAATTTTAGTTTTAAAGGTCTTTGAAGGTTTTGCTGTTTATTCTTAGTTGCTAGGGATTTCAGAAGAGACTGCTTCTATTTTCTGACCGCAGGAAGAAAAAATCTGTCGGAGTGTAACCGCACAACTTGTCAAATGTCTTTATTATTTATTTAAGAATATCTCTGTAAAAGTCTGTTTTAGTGTATTTTGCTTGTATGTGTCTAGTTTCAGGAGCGCTGCCCTCTGGGTTACCTGGACCTGCCTGTCAACGTCTCACCAACAAGATCCTCTAAAACAGGCAAAGCAGCAGCCTTCTGAGGGGCAGTGTGTCTAAATCTGTGTGTGATACTAACTATAGAAATATATTTATCAGTATTTCCCACCTAAATCAGACTCATATTCACTGCAGTGGAGAATAAATATACAAATTTTTGACTAGAATTGGATTACCATCCCATTCTGATCACTATTCTGCTCTAAAGATAATCTTATCAGATTTTCCTGTAGTGTGTGGTGTGTTAAGAGTGCTCTGGTCTACTCAGAGGGACATAGGGATCGCTCTGATCATAAATTGGGGATACTCCGAACTTGAAGTCACATTTTATCTTGAGAGATTCTGCAAAATTTCTTATTTGCCACACACCACACACTGTAGGGCCCAAACTGTTACAGCCATGATTTTGTTTTTATAACCACGTGTGGGGTCGCTCATGTTTTGGATATCTGACAGTTTTAAAATCATGCTGAGTGAACCTGGCATTAGGAGACTAGAAATTTTTTAGTTTGAATGAAATGATTCCTCCCAGACTTGACCCCTGGATGCATCAAAAGTCTTGTTTTCCTCCTGTTACTGATATTTATGCACATAATTCCATAGAAATCACCATCTAATGAAATGACAGCAGTGTAAACATTAATGAAATAACATTTGCACAAACCACCATGAAGTTTGAAGATTGATCCTCTTCAAGGAACCAGCAACACACTTTTGTTTTGTTTGCACTCAGACTAACATTAGCTCACCAGTCCTGTAATGTAAACTTGATTTCTCCAAGCAGAGGCTGTTCAGGTAAATATTTATAACTTTGACACTGAAACACTTCAAATTCTTCAATATCTCATTAAAGTTGAGTGTGTTTGACATTGTGTTAACCCACATAAACAAAACGAATCATGTAGGTTTATGTGTTGTTGTTCTGAAACAGAATTTTTATTTTATGAGTCAAACTTGACTCTTTAACGAGACTTGACTTACGTGTCACAGCTTGTTCAACACATGAATAAAAAAGATCCAAAACAGGGATCACAGTACAGAGGTAGTACTTCATACTTCCCTCATGAATAATAATAATAATAATAGGTCTGTGAATTATTTAGACCATACAAGCAAAAAACAAACTTCCTAACAAACAGTAAAACCGTCCACACCTCCGAGGGAACAAGAAGCTCTGTAGAGCTGTAGATTAAACTGCTTAGTCTGCTGGGTGGTTATTGGAGAGTCAAACACCATGAGGGTCAATAAAAAATGGGGAAATAAAATCTTCAAAGTGTGAAATTAAAAAAGTTTGAAAAAATTGAAAAAACAAAAATGCTCAAAAACATTTTCCCAAACTATTTACATAGTAAAATAATGCCATATTACATTCCACTGTGATAGATTAAAAATTTGCCAAAAATGTCTTAATTTTGGGCAGAGAAACACAACCATGGAATAGATTCACTTCTGTTTCTTTATTTGTGAAAGGCACAACCAGTTTTCTGATGTTGGAGAATCTTTCACGTCTTTAAGACATCTTTGCATCCCGAGGTGCTCCGTAATGTCGCTTCAAGGTGCAGATTCACAGCAACAGCTTTCAACTTCTAATGAGAAAGTGTCTGAAATGTAATATCTGTATTTTCAACAATTAACCTTCCCTTCCTCCTGACATTTGTGTGTGTGATTACATCACAGCTCCCCATCAGAGCTCTGACATTTCCTTACCAATCCTCTGCGTTCATTACAGGCCTCATGGGGGCCAACCAACAAGTCCATAGGGTTCAGAGGTCAGAGCATGGGTTTGAATGGTGGTGAAAGAAGGATGTATGTCAGCTTCATCTTATTTAAAAGCATAAACTCCTAAATTATCAGTCAGTATAAATGGTTTAACAGTCTTTTCCCACCAAAATAGCATCACAAGATAAAAGTCATGTCATGCTGATGAATCTTTATACAAACATCAGAGGTTTTATTCTTCATATGTCACCTCTGAACACCTGCAGCCATGAAAAGCTTTACAGTCTTATGTCTGAAAATGCAAACATGATGTGAAATAAGCCATTTGCCATGAGGAGGCTCAGACTGTGTTAACAGTTCATCAGGACGGCATCAACTTAACCATCCATGACAGATCAGTCCTTTTTATTTAGGGCTCGGCTTCTCCAAAACTGGAATAAATCATGCTTTAAATGACTGCCTCATGCAGTTGGATATATTACCTGCTCGGTTTTAAGTATCACTGTCATTTTTAATTTTAAGGACATGATGCAAATGTGTTAGCACAGCTGTGATATTTACTGGCTCTTTTAGCTCTGACTGACATTTATCAAGAGTGATTGATGGATCTAGAGGGGTCTGACAAGTATAAATAAAAGGTCTTAATTAACTTGACCTCAGAGTCGTTTGACACCAGATTCATTTTAATTTGGATTTGACTGATCAGCTGTTACAATAAACACTAAACACCAACAAGGTGAGACCCAGTAAAACCCAGTCCATGTGCTCTTTAGTTAACCAATAGTTTTAGAAGGATGAGACATCATCAAATCAGGCAAAAAAGACCAGTAAACATAAAAAACCCTCTGATAACAGTTAAAAACTAGCAATATGTACAGGAAAATATTATTGGTATGAAACCAAAAAAGTACACACATTAAGAGTTCTAATAAACAACTGACTTCTCTCAGATTTGCAGCTGAAAACAAAGTGTGAAAGAGCAGGAAGGCGTATGACTCACGCCGTCCTCGGGCGGTTGTTGCCCTCACTTTGAATCAATAGTAATAAAACACCTCCTCTGTTTATCTTTGGGTGGTCTGTTGCCCTTGCACCAGGATCCAGGCTTTCATTTCATGCCCTGTACAGTCTCGATAAGAGTGAAGAAATGGAAAATCTGCCTTGAGAGAAAATTAAAAACGCTTTAGAAATCAAAACGCAGCTTCAAAAGGCATGACTCTGAAGGATCCGATCTGCTCCCAGTTTTTAGTGTCCTTGTGTTAAAAGTCACTCACTTATTCTCCATGACGGAGCAGCTATCATGTCTGGGCGATGCGTTAGAGGGATGAGGCTCGTAGGGATAAGAAAAGGAGCACAGAGCTGCTGCATGCCAGTTGGAGATATAAAACTTAATGAGAGGCGAGGTTGTTGTTTAGTTTTATACTCATCATATGCAAATAGAGGAGAATGCACACAGAAATAGAAGCTCCACAGATGAACATATGATGAACACGTTCTAAAAGCTCCCGCCTCTCTTGTTAAGCTAAAATATACACGCTGCACATGATCACAGTGCAGTCAGGTCCTTCCTGTAATGAACGCCAGCCTTCTGACTTGGCCTAATGATAAGAAGAAATCAGGGTTAGGAACACTGTTAGTAGAAGAAATAAAGATCATTGTCATATGTTTACATCTATGATAGTTTCCAGTCAGGTTTCTGTAGAGCTCATTTTACTGAAACAGCTCTTCTCAGGGTCTCTAATGACCTTCTGGCTCAGTGATGCAGGAGACTGTTCTGTTCTGGTTCTGCTGGACCTGACTGCAGCCTTTGACACTGTTGACCATCACCTGCTACTGGATAGGCTGAGAGCTGAATAGACCTATCACAAGGGTAGGGAACCCTGGTCCTGGAGAGCCGCTATCCAGCATGTTTTAGAGGTTTCCCTGCTTCAACACACCTGATTTTAATCAGCAGGTGATTAACATGCTTCTGCAGAGCCTGATGAGCTGCTGAACATGAGCCAACTGTGCTGAAGCAGGGAAACCTCTAAAATGTGCTGGATAGCGGCTCTCCAGGACCAGGGTTCCCTACCCCTGACCTATCAGGAACTGCTCTGGAGTGGTTCCCCTCTTATCTGTCTGAGCGTTTCATCTCTTTGGCCGTCTCCAAGTTTCGGTCCTCCACCTCCCTCACCCATGGTGTCCCACAAGGTTCTGTACTGGAGTCTCTACTTTTCCTCCTATTCAGCACATCCTGAGCTCTTTTAAAGGAATCTCTTACCATCTTTACGCAGATGACATCCAACTGTACATCTCCTTTAAGTCCCATGAGATGTCTAAGCTGCAGCTGTTGCCAGTGTTGTGCTAGTTACTGAAAAAAAGTAACTAGTTACAGTTACTAATTACTTCATTCAAAAAGTAACTTAGTTACTTTACTGATTACTAACATAAAAAAGAAATGAGTTACTGTTAATAGTAATTTTTTTAGTTACTTATTTAAAATATATTTTTTAAAATGCTATACAAAATGTAGTCTTGAAATTTAAGAGGAAAGAAGCAGGATTTCAAAAGTACAGTTGCTTTAATTTTAAATCTCAAGATTATCATGTCCTGGATGACTGAGAATCTACATTAACGTACAAAATATAATTCAAACTCAAACACAATTTAATTTGTAAACACTATTTTAATCAAATCAGGCCAGTGAATGATTTCAAAAACAAATAAATAAAAATAATTACACCTGGTAAAAAATAAATTCTATGAGCAATGCTCAACTTGCATGCCAGTTACTTAAAAGTAAGCTGGATGTATTAGGTAAAGTGCAAATAATAAAGTGGTTTCAGCACCATACACATGAGGCAACTGCCAAAGTATATTTCCATAGAACATTCTTGAAAAATATTTCAAACATTTTCTGAGCAACACCATGCATTCATATAAAATAGGTGTTCTGAAATTTAACAAATGTCACAGTGACTACTGAACTAACATGTGTTAGTGTTACACACGTTTTTTCTTTTTTTTGTTTTGTTTTTTTTGCAGTAAATACAGACCTCGAAAAGAAACGGCTTAAGTTTGACCTACTTTGAAAGTTAAACTCGTTCCAAGCATCTGCCATACATGCTACTTGACAAATACTTGAAAAACATACAGGTCTTAACAGAATGAAGACAGACTAAATATCAGTAGGTGAAAAAAATGGAAATATCCCTCAATGTCTCTTTGAAGATCAGAATTGTCCTAATATCTGAAAGGAAACCGAGGTAGAACACGCACAGATATCTAGCCACTTGGGGAAAATGAACTTTCCAATTGAAGAAATATTAAACTGTGCAAAACCATAAGGAAATTATGTGAGAGTTACATGTCAGCAACTTGTTTAAACTAAGCTGTATGTATTATTTCAAGTGCAAAAATTAAACTGGTTTCAACACTATACACATGAAGTAACCGTTGTAAATGATCTATGTTGTGAAATATCCAAGGATTCGAATGAATGTTTGAGTTGAGGTTTAGCCTTCAAACCAGTGGTTGTACCGCATGAGAAGAAGCCTCTCAAACCGTTGGTCTGACAGTTTGTTTCTCTTTGGAGACTGCACTAGACTTCCCAAGCTAAAAAGTCTCTCGACTGGTGCACTGGAAGGAGTAGCTGCATTTTTCTTCAGAGAAATTCCCTTTATTGTAGGAAACTGTTTGAGAATCTCCATACCTGTTTCGGTTGTTCTCAAGTACGTCAATACCTCAGTTTCAACAGTGCTGAAGGCATCATCATCATCCTCGAAGCAGAAAAAGTCCTGCACATTGGAGGAGCTTGAGTCTGGTGTTGTCGGAGTCACTGGCAACTTGGCTGCTTGCTGCACAGGACCAGGTTGAGGGATGAGCTTCTGGCACTCTTTAATCAGCATTCCCTTGACCATCTCTTTCTTCTCCTGGTCTTTTAACCATCGCAGTTTGAACATGGGAAGTGTGACAGCTGCAAGCATTGCATCATCGTTTTCCAAGACAGATGCAAAACGTCTTTGGATAGCCTGCAAAACATACACCCAAGTGACACAGACATTAAATAAATGAAAGATTTTTCTTTAAGCAAGTTTTTTAAAGGCTGTACACCACCATGTGATTTTAGAGTTATTGATACAAGTTCTAAAATCTTTATAACATCAAAATTACAGCATATATGCAAGATGCAACTGATTAGACAAAACTGAAACTTTATTTGGCAAAAGGAAATTGTGGCACAAAGCTATTGTTTATTTTTATTGCATACTGTGGGTAGGTGGAGCATATATTTTTTGGTTACATCAGTGGTTGCTTCAATGTAAATATCAGTGTTTACATTTAGAAACATTTCCTGTTAAAAAAAATGTATACCACGTGATTTAGTAAAAATGAGTGGTAGATGTGTATNCTCTCAGACTGTTTTCTTTCACTTCATTTCTGTTTTCAATCAAAGAAATTGGAACAAAGTTCCTTTGTCACACACTGCTGGTGGTAAAAAGCGTAAAGATCACTTCTTTGTTTAGTTTTCTATTAATGTTTGAACACAACACTGATTGACTCAGACTCTCTGAGTCACAGGTCAGAGAAACACTTATCAGAGATTGCTCTGATTCATTAAGGCCACTTTAAAAGTTTGCAAAAACTTGAACTCAACAGGTGGATAAGAGGTAAACAAGAAGAGCTGCTAAAATAAAACTTTAGCACGTTAAAAAAAAGCACAAAAAAGAGAAATGTTTCCTTCCTCTGATCAGAACGTTAGTTTCTGTGAGCTGTTGGAAGCTTTAGAAATCCTCTCTGTGTGTTTCCAGGTCGTGTGGTGAACGTCTCCAGCTTCGTCAGCTGCAGATCTTTGTCTCAGTGCAGTCCCGCGCTGCAGCAGCGTTTCCGTAGCGAGGACATCACAGAGGAGGAGCTGGAGGGACTGATGCAGAGATTCGTTGACGAGGCCCAGAAAGGCGAGCACAAACAGGGAGGATGGCCCGATACGGCGTACGGAGTGTCTAAACTGGGTCTGACGGTAGGATTTTTATGCACTTTACTCCTAGTTAAAGATACATTAATTAATAATTCTACAATGAAAGAATCCCAAAACAGTCTCAATCATGTTGGAAGGAAGGTTACATTGAAACAGATTTCTTTCTTAGCTGGCTGGGGGGTTGTCAGTTTTTCTCCTTTTAAAAAGGCAGAATAGGGATGTAGTCTTTGTTTACAGTCTGTCCTGCCTTTATACTTCCTGGTTCCAGAGCCAATCACATGTGAGGGCTGCCAAGTGTGCGCTGGCATTTGAAATTTGACACCGGCAGACTAAAAGCAGCAGCGTTGTAGAAAGGTTAGTCAGCAAACAGGAGTGACCCAGAAGTTATTTCTTGTACCCGTAAGAAGCCGCGGCATCTTTTTGTTTTACTCTAATATCAGGTGAAGAGAGTTTTCCTCTCCTCTGTTGCTACATGCTTGCTTAGTATGAGGATTGTCAATCTGCTGGGTTCCTTATATAGGAAAGGTTTTTACTGATTGGCTTAATGACCTGTACTGTATTGGAATGTTTACTTTGTGAAGTGCCTTGAGACGACTCTTGTCTATATAAATAAACTGAATTGAATTGAAGAAGGCTAGGGGCTAATGTTAAGCTAACAATGCTAACGGTGAATTAGAAACTAAAAACCAGCTCTAAAAATATCTCAAGCTACTTTTTCAATTACCAACAACTGAATATTACAGTGAAATGTTTTTATCTACTAGGGATGCTCCGATCAGGTTTTATGCTGCCGATCCCAGATACCGATCACTGATGCAGATCACATGGATTGGCCATAAATTTTCTATGTAGTTATAATGAGTGTTACAGACTACACAATCTTGGAAAAAAGGGACAATAACATCACCTGAAATGGCCTTGTTCTAGACTGGTTCAGATCGTACCTTTCTAACAGAGGTTTCAGTGTCTGTATAAACCAAATCATGTCAGATTCCAGCAATCTGTTCTGTGGGGTACCCCAAGGCTCTGTTTTAGGTCCACTCCTGTTTTTATTATATATATACACCCTCTTGGACAGATAATTGATGCTTTTCATGATGTCTCCTATCACCTATATGCAGATGACATTTAGCTGTACTGCTCCTTTAAGGATTCTGAGCTCCATAAACTGGCTGAACTACTAGAGTGCCTATCAGCAATCACTAGCTGGCTAGAAGATAACTTCCTTCAGTTAAACTCTGAAAAGACTGAATGTCTGATCATTGCCCCTGAGAGCATGGCTCCTCTGATTAGTCAACAACTTGGTCATTTAGCTTCTGCTGTCAAGTCAAACATGAGAAATTTGGGTGTTTTTGACCACTCAATGTCTCTTGAAGGCCACTCAAAAACGCTGGTCAGAAACTGTTTTTATCACTTGAGAAATATCTCCAAACTGCAAAGGTTGGGGTCAAAACATGAACCTGAAATGATTCTCCATGCCTTTATCTCCTCCCGTCTAGATTACTGTAACACACTTTTCACGTTTTAACAAAAAAGCCCATGAGCGCCTTCAGTTGGTCCAGAACTCTGCAGCGAGGCTCCTAACTGGAGCAAACAGAAGAGCTCACATCACTCCTATTCTGATGTCTCTGCACTGGTTACCCATTAACTTTAGAATCCTGACTAGAACTTTCAGGGCTCTACATGGGCAAGCAACTCCTTATGTTACTGAACTGTTAAAGCCTTATGCTCCAACCCGAGCCCTCAGGTCCACAAACCAGAACCTCCTAGAAGTTCCAAAGACCAGATAGAAAAGTCGAGGTGATCGCTCTTTCCAGGCTGTTGCACCCCGACTTTGGAATGAACTTACTGACAGTCTGGACACCTTTAGAAAGCAGCTGAAGACCCTTTTGTTTAAAACTGCTTTTACCTAAATCTTTTATGTTTTATCCCTTTTTTAACTAATCTTTCATTTGTTTTATCATTTTATGACTTTCTGTTTTTCGATTTTTATTGATTTTATATTCTGTTGTTTTATTTTAAGTAGGGATGCACCGATACCGGTATCGGGTATCGGCCTCGATACCACATTTTCTGCACTAGACTTCCCAAGCTAAAAAGTCTCTCGACTGGTGCACTGGAAGGAGTAGCTGCATTTTTCTTCAGAGAAATTCCCTTTATTGTAGGAAACTGTTTGAGAATCTCCATACCTGTTTCGGTTGTTCTCAAGTACGTCAATACCTCAGTTTCAACAGTGCTGAAGGCATCATCATCATCCTCGAAGCAGAAAAAGTCCTGCACATTGGAGGAGCTTGAGTCTGGTGTTGTCGGAGTCACTGGCATCTTGGCTGCTTGCTGCACAGGACCAGGTTGAGGGATGAGCTTCTGGCACTCTTTAATCAGCATTCCCTTGACCATCTCTTTCTTCTCCTGGTCTTTTAACCATCGCAGTTTGAACATGGGAAGTGTGACAGCTGCAAGCATTGCATCATCGTTTTCCAAGACAGATGCAAAACGTCTTTGGATAGCCTGCAAAACATACACCCAAGTGACACAGACATTAAATAAATGAAAGATTTTTCTTTAAGCAAGTTTTTTAAAGGCTGTACACCACCATGTGATTTTTGAGTTATTGATACAAGTTCTAAAATCTTTATAAAATTACAGCATATATGCAAAATGCAACTGATTAGACAAAACTAAAACTTTATTTGGCAAAAGAAAATTATAGCACAAAGCTATTGTTTATTTTTATTGCATACTGTGGGTAGGTGGAGCATATATTTTTTTGGTTACAGCAGTGGTTGCTTCAATGTAAATATCAGTGTTTACATTTAGAAACATTTCCTGTTAAAAAAAATGTATACCACGTGATTTAGTAAAAATGAGTGGCGTCTATTGAATAAATGCAGTCTTTTTGTAGTAGTAGAAAATTAGATGTGATGATGAATCTTTCTTACCTGTGCTATGGCATCTGGTAAGCCAGTTGCAATACTCAGACCTTTCATCTCCAGCGTCTTTGACATTAGTACTTCCAAGGTGGGGAGGAGGGTTCCAAAGTAACAGTTCTCTTCTCCTTGTAGGATGTCCAAAGCAACTGTGAGTGGCTTCATGACTGCACAGTATTCTTTCAGAAACTGAAGCTCTTTCTCACTAAAACATTTTAACTCTAAACGATCAGAGATGGTATTCAAGTCACTTGAAGGCATTTCAACAATTCTTGCCACAGCGTCGTAGAATGAGTTCCATCTTGTAGAGCATGGCACGAGCAGCTTTTTGCCAACAGTATCTCCCACTATTTCTGAGGCCAAGCTCGATCTGCTAGCTTTAGTCCACAGTGCTGTGCACTTGGCTGTTGCACTTCTATATATTTTTTTAATAGTAGGATTCGAAAGCAGCCACTTGTCCACATCAGAACATGAAATCAAGTTGAGAGTGTGAGAGGCACACCTCAGGTGGGGAGGTAAAACAATTCCCTCATCTGCAGCGGTGTTGAGCACATCTGAAACGTCAGTGAAAATGACGTCATCACCATCTTCATCATCATCATCNTCTTCACTGAGTCATCTCTGTGTTCTTTCCTCCTCTGCTTCTTCTCGTTTGTTTGCTTGTTCTTCTTGCAGCAGAACAAGCTGTTGCTCCAGGAGCACACACACACACACACACACACACACACACACGCACACACACACACACACACACACACACACACACACACACACTGAGCTTACACAAATATTCCCTCACCGTATCACAGACAGACACACAACAAACGTCTGAGTTGACCAGGATGTTCCCGTCTCTTCCCACCGGCTCACTTTCAGGGCTGCGGATGTTTTTGCTCTTTGCGCTCACTTTCTTCTCACCTTTCATCTGTTTCTAAGAAGTTTAACTTTCTCATTTCTTGGAAACTTGTTTTTTTTTCTTTTTTTCTTGCCATTCTTTGAATTTGGCCCTTCTTTCATTGTTTTATTATTACCCAGCATTAGAAAAAAAACAATAGTAGACTCTACAAGGGAGATGCCAGATTGTTCTTGTCCATTAAAGTGCTGTGGAAGATCTTTGCCTCCAGTACAATCAGGAGAAAAATAAAGCAGATACACCTGAAGTGGTTTATCCTTTAACCAGAAGCTTCTTTCTTCCAGCAGCTTGACTGAATCACTCAAACACGCTGCACTGCTTCACAGAAGGTTTAATTTGTGTTTTATGAGTTACGCCCTTCACACGCAACAACCTTTGTAGATTTACTGCTTTTAGCTGCATTTTATTTAAGCCTTGATGAGTGAACGACACATTTATCTATGACTAAGGAGCTCAGAACGTAAACATAAACAGGATAGACTGAGTTAATGCTATGTCCCAGACTAATATTTTTTTGAATACGAGTTTAAAGCAGCTACTAGATATTTGAACTACTTTTTACTGTAGATGGATTGCAGAACATGGTGTTGTGCAGGCTGCCAGGGTGTAATAAGCCACTCAAATAAAGGCAGTTTGGCATCCCACACTCATATTTTCAGTTTTTATTATGCAAAAATAAGTTACTGCCTCAAAACTGCACTTTTGTTTTTCTCTTTTTTATTCTTTCAAAAATGCACGTATCAGATCAATAAACTATCATGAACAGAAGGAATACTCAGTGTGTCACATTGTTGTCAGAAGATTTAAACATATTTAAACCATTTTCAGCTAATTTAAACCATTTTTAAGGATTTTTTAAAACAATTAGTTTTTAATGTAAGAATCTTCACCCTTCTCCCCCAACATAGTAGCCTAGTGAACTAGACCAATTCTTGCTTTGCAGAGTTTGGTCTAGGCACGCTTCGTTGGAATCCTCGCAGCCTGTGGCTGTCCAATCACAGCTCGCTATAGTTTTGGTTGGGCCAATCACAGCGCTCTATATTTTGGGCCAATCACAGAGCGGGAGTAGCCGATGACGTCAGTGCTGCGGCCGCGAACCCAAGCAAGATGGCGGCAACGCCGGAGCCACGTTCTTTTGAAACGGCTTTGTCATCAACATTGGATTATTTAGACTCCAACGTGCGTAAGTCTGTCGGCTATACTTAGCGGCTTCTTATTTTTATCAAACAAAATAGTGGAATGTCTCAGTACACCTGATATTCGCGTTTTTATACAAAAACGACAGAAATCATTGATGTTAGCAAATGTTAGACGCCATTGCTGCCTCCTGCTTTTCCGTCGCTGTGATTACGTCACGTTGTTCGTTACTCTGATTGGTCCTAGCGCTATCCAATTGCGTGCTAACATTTTGAAAGACAACCGTAGATCCCGCCTCACGACTGAGGGCCGTCAATGAGTCGTGGCCAGACTATATATACACATATATAGGATGGCTTGCCAGGCTACCAACATAGTGGACAGAGGAAGAATTTCCTTCTGTGCACTCTAAATGTCAGATTAGGCCTACTTGGTAAACTGTAAATGGTTTGTATTTGTATAGTACTTTCTAGGGTTCTACAACCCCCCAAGGCACTTCACAACACACCCATGTACACACACATTCACACGCTGGTGGTGATGAGCTACAATGTAGCCACAGCTGCCCTGGGGCGCACTGACAGAAGCGAGGCTGCTGAACAGTAAATTGTAGAATCCTTTCTTAAAGTGAAGCTAGAATGCAGTTAATCAACAATCTAAAACAGCTTTGAGCCTCTAAAAAACATAAGAAATGTTCTTTTGGCTTTCATCTGTCCCAGGAGCCCTGATACAGGCCATTCTAAAACCCCTAAACCAGCCTTGCTGTGAAAAGAGCTGTTTGCCCCTCCCACTCGGCCAGTACATGAATATGATAATGAGCTGCTTGCTGATTGGTTGGTTTCCCCAGAAGGCCTCAGACACTGGAGACATGCAGGTTTGAAGAGGAAGGTCTCCCCTTATGTCGCGTTAAGGAAAGTTTTCTCAGAACAGAAGTTTTTCTCTCGCCTTTTTCAACTTTCTAATTTACATAAAAAGTAGGTCACACATGGCTTTGACTTGTTGGCATGCTACTTTTGACCACCCAAGCTGTCTTTATTCAACAACAACAAGGAAAACGTTGGTTTACATTCTAGGTCCCCGTCAAAGCAACACTAAATAAGTTTTCTGCTTCTCCCTCCTACTGGTTGAAAGTAGAATTACGTATGTCGTAAACGACCCTGCTGCTCCTGCTGCTAACGAGCTAACGCTAACACAAGCCAACTGATACTAAAAAGGCCATAAAGTTAAAAGATTCACACTGTTGGACAAAAAATATTACTACTTACAAGTCCAGTAGCAACAAAGCCAGGTCACCATCAGCCTGTGATTTTGTAGCCTCCTTTAGCTCCATCAGAGTGTAGGCCGCGTTGATGTTCACTCTGGTTTTAGCTCTTTGCTTCACCTCCGAAGACATAACTCTCTTACTTCCAGGCTTCACCATGATGCCAACAAAAAATTTTTTTTCTTCTTGTGCTTTTTATTGGCAGTCGACAAACTGAAAAAGCTGACTGCCTTTATATTAGCTACCGGCACAGTAAACCGCTACTGCTGTAAAGCATAGAGGCCTCCCATTAGTGTACCTACATAAACGACAGAACTGTGTGGTTTCTGGTCAGCAGAGAGCTGTACAATGTGAAGTTTCTCAAGTTTCTGGTTCAAGAATCACTGAAACCAGTTTGAAAGCAATAACCTAAAGTGTTAAAAACTCTTTAGCGTTGCTTTAAGGTAAGCTTGATCAACTACTGGACCTTTAGACTGCTGTTTCCTTTGAGATAAAGCAGATTTTATGATTAAGGATTATTTAAAAAACATCATCACATTAAAGTTGGATTTTTCAGCTTTATGTTTATAAAACAGACATATGAGATGGACCTTTGGGATCTAAGTATAGACGTGAATATAATTATCTGTCCATTTCACAGGATCTTCCATTTTTAAAAGAAATGTGGGTGGTTGCAATAACAAAAAAGGAGAATACCTGGCATAAAACGAGTCTGTAATAGTGGCCACATGTCTCGCCACACATGTAAATGTTTAAACATGATCCNTATGGCATCTGGTAAGCCAGTTGCAATACTCAGACCTTTCATCTCCAGCGTCTTTGACATCAGTACTTCCAAGGTGGGGAGGAGGGTTCCAAAGTAACAGTTCTCTTCTCCTTGTAGGATGTCCAAAGCAACTGTGAGTGGCTTCATGACTGCACAGTATTCTTTCAGAAACTGAAGCTCTTTCTCACTAAAACATTTTAACTCTAAACGATCAGAGATGGTATTCAAGTCACTTGTAGGCATTTCAACAATCCTTGCCACAGCGTCGTAGAATGAGTTCCATCTTGTAGAGCATGGCACGAGCAGCTTTTTGCCAACAGTATCTCCCACTATTTCTGAGGCCAAGCTCGATCTGCTAGCTTTAGTCCACAGTGCTGTGCACTTGGCTGTTGCACTTCTATATATTTTTTTAATAGTAGGATTCGAAAGCAGCCACTTGTCCACATCAGAACATGAAATCAAGTTGAGAGTGTGAGAGGCACACCTCAGGTGGGGAGGTAAAACAATTCCCTCATCTGCAGCGGTGTTGAGCACATCTGAAACGTCAGTGAAAATGACGTCATCACCATCTTCATCATCATCATCATCGCCAGAGAGCGACTCTGGTTGGTACATTTGGAAGGCTTTCACAAAGTTGGAGCCGTTGTCAGTAACTGTAGCTGTAACTTTCGTCGACAGTCCAAATAATGAATGAATATGGTCAATCTCGGCAGCAATTACATCATACGTGTGCCTACCTTTGATCCTTTTACAGGCCAGGGCAGCTTTCTGGCGTTTAAATGTAGTAGTGTTAATCCAGTGAGCAGTTATCCCGAGGTAGCTCTTGTTGTGGACAGTCCAAATATCTGCTGTGGTCGAAATGTGGTCAATCTCCTCCAGTGTCGTTTTAAGCTCAGTTTCCATTTTTAAATACTCCTTATCCAAGTAGTCGGAAAAAGTCTTTCTTCCCATCTGCCGTGTGCCACTTGGACATGGTATCATACTTATCATTTGCCGAAAAGCGGGCGATTCCACAGTTGAAACAGGCTGCATGTTCTCAACAATAAACCGTGCGACGGCCTTGTTTATCTCACCTTGGCTAACACTAACAGTCCTGTTAAAATCTAACCGTTGTTGTTTGGTTGGCGGCGGAGCATGGCTAGCTTCGCGAGTGGGGTTAGCATCCGGCTTCTCAATTAGCTTTGTGGAAGCATGTCGTTTCTGGAGGTGCTTCGACAAATTGGAGTTGCTGTTTGCTGCCGTAGAAAGGCTTTTCGATCCAGAAAGACATAGGTTGCACTTGACAAGAATATTCTTCTCTTTGTGCTCGATTAATGTGAAATAGTGAGCATATTTCCATGACGAGAAACTGCTCCTGCTTTGATCCGCCATGACTGTAAGGTCAAACACTCCCACCACCGCAAGGCATCACCGCTGTAAACAGGAAGCACGCAGCTGCCTATGAAGTTAGCTAGTAACGGACAAACGCACCACAGAGTAACGATAACGGAGTTACTGTATTTAAAAAGTAACAAATTAGAGTGTTAGTTACTGGCAAATGTAACTGAGTTACAATACTCAACACTGGCTGTTGCACACCTGACTCTATTAAAAACTGGATGGCTGGGAACTTTTGAATAACAATAAGGCTGAGATCCTCATCTGTGCCCCAGACAAGCTGGTTCCCAAAGTCAGAGACTCTCTTGGTCAGCTTACTTCTCACACCAAACCCTCTGTCAGGAATCTTGGTGTGACCTTTGACCCAGCTCTCACCCAGGATTGTCATGTCAGTTCTCTTGTTCGCTCTTCCTTCTTCCATCTCAGGAACATTGCTAAGCTGAGTCCCATTCTGTCCTGCTCTGAACTTGAGATTGTAATCCACACCTTCATCTCCGCACGCTTAGACTATTGCAACTCGCTTTTCACGTGTCTGTGCAAAACCTCCCTTTTACAGGTGGTTCAGAATGCCTGTGCTAGGCTGCTGACCAAGTCCTCCAAACACACCCATGTCACCCCGCTCCTCTTTTTTGGGATTGTTTACGTTTTCATTTTAGTCTTATTTTTTTTTTCTTAATTATTCATGTTTTTTCTTTCATGTTATTATTTTTATCTTGATAGGCGCTATATAAAACAATCCTTTTCTTCTTCTGAACAAACATGAGTTAGATTTAAGAACTGCTCCAGTCACGGTCCACTGGTTTACTCCTTTCTCTTTTCAAGATTCATTAATACACAGTTTGAAGAAAACACATAGTTATTCCCTTAGTTTCTGCTCATTTAATTAGTTTAATTACTTGCCACACCCCTAAAATTGGACATAGCTACACATGCATTTATAATATGCTGTTGTTATGTGTTTGGTCCGGTTACAGTTGATCCTTTGCTGTTTGCTGTGTTTGCTTTTTCTGGTTCAAATATGAAAAGAACTAAATGGATACAAACAGAGCCACCCCCTGCTGTTCACACCAGTGGTCTGATGGTATATGGTTTTATTGGTTTTTCTCAACTGGGACTTGCTGTGAAAAGAGCCTGCGGAACAGCATACCCGCAGAGAAAGCTAACAGCAAGGTCAAGAGGTGACTCCAAAGATTTAAGTGCAGTTAAAACTATAAACTAAAGAAACCTGAATGCTGACCTCAGGACAGATGACAGATACTGCTTCACTTATTTAGAGTTTAAAGGAAATCTATTACACAGGCCTTGATTGGATAAAGCATTGCGTAGATAATGGATCTGCTGAATGTTTAATATGACCTCCACTGTCCTCCTATTACCATCTAGCTATATCTCCTTCCTTAAGGGTGTGACACGTTACTGCAGCGTGGACGCCTGGATCAGACATGCATGAATTTGCTCTGGGCTGTTCCTGAACTCAAACACCACAACAGGCTGAGCTAGCTTGAGGATTTTTATCATTTTCAACAATTTTCCAGATTTTGATACCGACACTGGATTTTATGTGTCAACTTCAGAAAATAATCCATATAATGATAAATATTCTGAATTCTTTTAATAGTTTCTACTCCACTGATAGTTTAATTCTCATAAATTCTATTTATTAAAAGCATTACAGACATGTGGGAACACGAATAACCTTAAGTTGAAATAAAATAGTGAACACCAACTTCTCAAGTGTGTTCCTTATCTAAACAATTATAATCTGAAAAATCTGTTGACAAATTTTAAAAGGAAAGTTTCAACATTTTCAACATTTCTTTCTAAGTCTGTCTTTTTTACTCTCCATAAAAATGTATTCTTGTCTTCAGGAATTGTACTACAAAAATAAAAAATTGTGAAATGACATAAAAAACCCTCTCTTGATTACTTTGAAGCATTGATTTAATGCACTGTTTTGCAGTGGGAAGTTACGTAATTCGTCGCTTATACATTGTCAGGATCTGGCTAGAGCGGGACTGAACAGACACAAGCGTGAGTTGGAATGTGGCGTGTTGTATGACCCAAGCGCGGAGTGCACTGACACTGGGTTTGAACAGACATGCAGTTAATATAGGAACTGCAGCGTGAAGGGAAACGAAAGCGGTTCCGGAATAAAGGAAGACTACTTACTGGTAGTCGACAGGACTGGTGTGCAGATTAGCAGGTCTCAACGAGACTGGCTGGTAGGGAGCTCTGGAAAAGGTTCAGGTTGGGCATAAAACGCTGATTGGAACAGAACGTCGAAGCGATGACTGAGCCACGAGCAGGAATCCCAACTTCCTCATATACTCCCGCACAGATGACGTGGGTAGGAAGTCCGTTGCGGTGCATGATGGGTAGTGGAGTCCTGAAGCTGGAAAAGACTGGGGTGATGCAGGCTGGTACTAGAGTTCTGGGGCAGGTTTGGGTCTGAGGTGGAGGTGGAGGAGCCAGGATCGTGACACACATCCAGTGGAAAGCCGGGATTAGGACTAGTGCTTTCATCATAAACCTGCCATAGGCAGTTCTGTAGATGTCTACTGCCCCCTGGTGAAGTATCTGCACATGGCAAGGACCAATTTTATTTCTTTATTACTATGAATGTGTTTTAAAATGACAGAAAAACATGATTACTATGCAGAAGTTACATAAACTTTACCAAATAAATGTTTTTTGTTTTTGAAAACTTGATTATTTAAAACATTATTTCATATTTCAGGTTTTAAAGGGTCAAAGGTTTCAGTGAGAGTCAGCTGGTGTTTGAAAACTGTCATTTAGAAAATTTTACCTCGACATCATGTTCTTTAAGACTTTCTTAGATTGTTGAAACCAGACAAGATGGAAAAGCAAAATTACCATAAAAAAAGTCAGCCAATAAATAGCAGATGCTGCAGTCCTGTTCAGCCATGTGATTTCCTGGTCCTGTTATGGTGGCTGCTCACACCCTAAACAGCAGCTTTATGCAGCAGTGAATGGACAGAAGATGTCTGCAGGCTGGACTGTCTCCAGACACTCTTATCATCAGCCTCTCAGAGCCCCAGGCTCATACATGAGTGGATGGATCGCACATAACACTTATTTTAAAACGCTCCCATGATGAATGGCCCCAATTATGACTGTGACCTTTTCCCTTGCTGTTACAACCCCCCCCCCCCCCCATTCTCGCCATAGACGTACTGTTGGTCTGTTTACCTTTTTTTCTCAGCCATTTCCTTTTTCTCAATTTGGCCAAATTCAATGAAGTCTGTTTTGATCAAACTTTGTAATCACAACAAAAATAATAATAATAAAAAACCTGCAATTTTCTAACAATCAGGGGTCATTTTGTACCTTTTTGATGATCCATTCGACATATTAGCATGTGGCAATTTATCAAACTGTTTGGACTACGTCCTCATAAAAATGCAGTGTTGATGAAGCTTGAGAAACACAACAATGCTTCACGTTCCAGGTGTGTGGGGCTATTTTTGGTAGCGCTTTAATGGCTTTGGGTGTTTTTTTAATGGTTTGAAAAGTCTTTCACTTCAAGATGAAAAAGAAGAAAACATCTTTGGAGTAACACTTTCTAGTGATTGAGTCCAAGTTTCTGCATCAATCAAAATTAATTCTGGTGAATTTAAATTTAGTTTATCATAAAAAGTATAATTTAAAGAAAGGAATATGTCTTATCAGTATATATTTATGATAAAATATTAGTTTTTCCTCCTTTTGATTTGACTTTTTCAGCTTTTTGCAGACTAAATAAAAAAATTAGAGCAGTCGTTCCTTTTGAAAGTGTTTAACCCATCACTTGGCAGGTGAACCACTTGGTGGAGCAAAAATAGAAAATATGGAGGGTGCAAACCTTATTACCTCACATTATTTTTGAAGCCATATGCAACTTTTTCCTATTTTTAAATAATTTTCTTGAGCCAGTATGTGCTAAAATGACCCTTTACAGGGTTAATGAAATGTCACTCAGACCCCCACCGCCCTCTTTGGCCAGAATACCGCACTTGCAACTTCAGAGTGGTGGGCCGCCACCTGCTAGACTTAGTAAAGTGGAGCTGACATGCCTGAATATATGTTTCCTGCATGTTTTAGATCATGAACACAGCTGATTTGTTTGATTTAGTGATGAACCGCTCCTGTAGACACTAATGAAGACTGAGGAGACATTTCAGCAGTTAGATTAAGGTGTTTAAAAGATGAACGCACACTAGGGGGTGCTAAAAACAAGCCCAAACTGCCAGGTGTTCCTTTAATTGATTAATTTTCTTAAAATGATTATTTCTCACAGGGAGCAGGAGACTATCTCCATCTGTCCATACGTCATTTTGTGACCCTCCTGGCATAAAAAAAGCAAAAAAGAACATATTTCAACATTTTTCTGGTGTTGACATTGAAGGTCTAAACTAGAATCAAACATTTTAACTCTTGTTTTACACAAACCTGCTATTTCCTCTGCAGCATCCTCTGCTTCACCTAATCTAAATAAGCTCCATTTGGACCTTTTAATTGATCCAATTAGCTTCATCTCAGGTGCACTGATTCATCTAAAGAGTGAATGTAATTTAGAGGTAGGGCTAACATCCACGGCTGCAGACTCCTCTTTAACCATCATACCAGTGACACTAACAGTGTATTTAGGAGAAAAAACATATTTTAGAGTGCTTTAATGAATGCAGCACTGTTGTCTGACTGCTGAAAATCTTTGGGACACATTTTGTGTTAGCAAGCACCTAAGTGAATGATCATAAAGGAGCATTTACATATTTTAATTTCTCAGAACCCTGATGAAGTCAATTAAAGCTGTAATTTAATATTAATATTGTATATTACCTGCAGCAGCAGCTGATTTATTTAAATAAACATGTTAGTTTCATTAGTTGGGCAGATTTTCTGAATCCCTGAACATCCAGCTGCTCATGTATCAAGCATATGTGTCAATCATATGCTGCCCCTGGGTATTTTTGTGTTTCTGTTTACTTCACTCCAGCTGCTTCTGGAGTCTGGCTGCAAATTTGTCCCCACATGTGAATCCTGCCTTCAATGCGTTGCTGTAAATGTGAGCCTGTCATATTTTATTATATCTATCATTTCTGTAGAAATGACCTGTTTGTTGGGAGCTCTTTGAATGACATCTGCTTAAAAAACAAACAGAAATGAGTTCTGGTTGATCAGATACGCTAGTAGCATTGTGCATGATGATGGATTGAATTTATTGCTACAACGGTTCCTGAAACAGGAACCTGCTCCTGCAGAATAACCAAATTAAGTGTAAGGAACATTTAGTGAAAGATTTTAAATCTGCAGCTCATCAAGTCTGCACAAAATGTTCCCACTTATTAAAACTGACCTCACATTTTAAATATAAATGCAAACACAAAACAGCACAGCTATCAAAATAAAAGCACCATATATAGACATAAAAAAATTGGTCATATATTATATAACAGCATCATTAATGTAAATAGCTTGTTATTCCTGACAAGCAAAATGCAAAAATGCATCACTTATTTACCTTTAGACCACATAGCTAATAAAAATCACCTCATGCATGTCTTCTTTACTCCAGCATTTTCATTTTTAAGCTGGTTTGGTTTCTACAGTTCTGTCTCCTGTAATCAACTGTGTTTTAAACTCATGTAGCCTGCAGAGACTAACATGCTGCTGATAGCCTGCATGCTATGGAACAGTCCTTGTGCTTTGCAAGCATGTGTTTTTATGCTACAGCATGTAGCTGATGTCACCACACTGTTGCTTTGGCCTGGATCACAGATTTTATAATGTTGTACAGGTGCAACTGTAAAAACTACAATATGGTGCAATTCAGCTTAGACTGAGAGACCATCTACAGGCTCAGCAACCATTTTGCAGGTGTTCTGGATTCATTAGCTGATCAGTGTGACATTTTGAGTCTAGAATATTGAACCTTTACACAATATTCTAATTGTCATAAAATTAGTTTTTAAATCCTAATTTTGTCTAGCATCAGATCTTTCCACAAGAACAAAACAACTACTACTTTTAAATGCTCAAAAATATAATTATTAAGCATTCAGTTGTGTTTCAGTTGTGTTGATGGAATATTTAGTTCTGTAGCTTCCATCTGCTAAAAAGAAAGGAGATGTTGACTTAATGGTGCTTTCTCTTGGAGTTATTCTAAGTGTTAAACTCACAGCAGCTGTTGTCAGTTTCATTATTGGTGCTTTTTTGTTTATTGCTTTCACACGTCTTTGTTTTAGTGAAGAAAATCTGTTACTGTTGTTTTTCCTCCAGCTTCAGCAGGCAGGATGTTTACATGTGTTCATCTATTTACCCCCCATGCTAGTCTGCAAAGGGTTAGGTAAGTTGATTTAGTTCGTTTTGATGTAGGAAATTCCTGCAAGTTTATAACAAACTACATCTAAACTTATGCAAAATGTAGAATAAAAATCATTTAATCAGAAACAAGTAATCATAAATAAAAACTGAAGATAGAATGATAAAAGAGCAGGGGTCATACGGTTAAACAAACGTGCACTATGTCAGAATAAAAGCAATATAATATAATATAATGTAATATAAATATTATATTATATTCAGTTTTAAATTAGTTGTCCTTCCATTTTTTCTTTTTCCTATTTTGAAAAGTTTTATTACAACATATTTTTTTGTTTAATTCTTTTTCTATATCATTTTTTGTTCTTGTGAAGCGCCTTGTGATTTTTATCTTGAGAGGCTTTAAATAAAAAAAATATTTCTTCTTCCTTTTATTCTTGTAAACAGAACTGTTGTGTGGGTAAACAACACAAGTCAGTAGAAAGTGAAGAATCGTCCTGGACCAGAGACGTCAGAGTTAACCTGAAGTGACCTTCTTAGGAGCTCTAATCCTGGTGTGTAGTGGATGTCTCTGATTCAACAGGAGCAGAAATGGTTTCACTCTGCTGGATAATATGAATGCAGGACGTCAGGAATCACTTGGTGTTTGTAGAGAAATGGAAATGAAATATAGACAACTCAAACAGTGGAAAAAATATGTTTTTGCTTTGAGAAATCTGGATATTTCTTTACAATATGTGAGTAATGTTCCAGAAAAGGCTTAAGTTTTTATTTTTTTATTGATTTTATCATTTTTTATTATGATTTTTTTCTGATTTTTTAAAACTCATTTTTAATAGAAGACTTTTGGTGCATTCAGTGCATCCATAGGTATAACTTTTTCTTCCTAATTTTGATTTTACCAACAATAAAGGGACTCTTGCATGGAAGAAATACAGTCTCACCAGAATATGACTTTAAATTTAGGCATTAAAATTATGTATTTGAATTTTTTTTTTGACACACCAGCAAAGATTTAATTTGTAAACATTTCATCAGCAAAATTTCAGCTTCAGACATTCAGCAGTAAAAATTCAACAACTGAAGTGACCTGGTGATCGTCACTCGATCGAGTCGAGTGCCTGTTAACCTATCAAATTACGCTTCTCTGATCACGTGACACCAGTGAGGCGTCAACTCGATCGAGTGACGATTGCTTTTGCCTGCATCACCAGGTTGTCACCTCATTTGGTGTTGAATTTTTGAAAATGAAATTCTGCAGTTATATTTTTTGGATGAAATCTTTACTGGTGTATTTAAATTAAAAAAAATTCAAATGTATAATTTCATGGAATAAATTCAATGTCAAAAAGCCATACGCTGGTGAGACTTTATGTCTTCCATACTCTTGGACTCTTGTCCAAGTTTGGCCTTGTCCTGCTTTACTGACCTCAATGTCAAGGTCTTGTCCTGGTAATAGGCTGCTCGCTAATCTACTTAAACCTCTTGTTGTTTGTATATATATATGTGTGTGTGTGTGTGTGTGTGTGTACAAGGTCATTAGCAGTGGTCTGAGCTTAACAAAGGAAAGCTCTGCTATCTAAAACTCGAGTGTCGTGGTCCTAAATCTGCAGTTTGACCAGAAGAACTGCACACATTCAAGAGTAGTCAGTCACCCACCTGTTTAATGAGCTCTGCTACCGTTAAACTAGCTGTGCTGCTTTAATCTGTGTGACCTCATGGAGGCACTCTGTGTTTAGTAACATCACTGCTCCAGATCTTAAAGATCCTGTCATAGACCTAGTCTTTAGTGGCTCTGTGCAGATACGCGATATGTTTTTTAATATTTATTAAACTAACTTTAAACTGCAGCACTGCAAAAACTGATTTCTAACAAAGTAAAAAAAAGCCACATTTTTAGACATTTTATCTTATTTTATAGAAAAAAAATTCTTATCTAGAAAAATAGAATATTTAAAAAAAATAAGGTAAACATTCTTAAATATGATGCAAATTTTCTTGATATGAGTAAAATTCTTAAAACTAGCTAAATTATCTCATTTTAGATGTATTTAAGAGTTCTAGCCAAGCATTCTTTGCTTACCCCTTTGGGATTAGGTTTTTTTTTCAAAACAGGATAATTTGGATAATATTTAAGAAATTTTTATCTTATTTTAAGTAAGTTTTTTTAAGTAAAGTTTTTTTCTATTTAGACTAAAAATTAGTCATTTTTTGAAACTTTTTTTTATAAATCAGGTTTGCAGCTAGCTCAAGTTAAACCTTGATGATGTGAAATATTTAAAAACAGAATGTGACAGTTTGCTTTAGCATGGAGGAAGTTTGGAAAGCAAACACCTACTGAAGTGTTAGACCCTGCCAGCTAACAAGCTAACAAAGCATTCTATCCACGCCAACACGCGAGATTTGCTAAGGCTAGTTGCCAACCTGTTACTACAGCTAAGCTGCTGTTGTTGATGCACAAAACAGCCTTCAGACACGATAAATCTATAAAATGCCTCCTTCCATCGAAATTTGTGTCAGTTTTTACCGTATTCTAATATTAATCAGGTCATTAAAACCTACTTTTGCACATATTTAACAAAATTAATGCTAGAAATTTGAGCTCACTCGTCTTGTTTTGACTTGCAGGTTCCCCTAAAACCTTTATCTTACAGCTGTCCTCTAAAATATTCCAGACACAAAGTGATAAACCTGGTTGTATTGAAGGTAGAATAGTTGTAATTGAAAATGTTTTCTGTTTGGAGGGTGAATGACAATCCATTTAGAGCAGATAAACCTGTTTTACAGTCAGTCCTTACTTCCCACTCAGAACAGAGGGAATATAAGGATAGATTGTTATGTGTGAGTATGTATTTGCATCATAAGTAGGTGCAACTCTGTGAAAATGTATTATTTTTGCACACAGAAAATAATGATACTGCATCAGCATCACATTTTTAATAAAAAACAAACTCTTGATGTTTTTGACTTTAGAAGTTAAAACTTATTTTATTAATGCATCATAATAAGTCCTAAAAAGCTTGAGAGGTGTGTAAAATCTCAAACTAACAACCACAACTCCCAACAAGACATGAACAAAAGCAGGTCTCCACCATGCACTGAATCCCAGTTTAACCCTTGTTTTGTGCTTCCAACTCTCCGGTGAGCATTTGCTGCCTAGCACCCGCTCTGCTCAGCAGGGATTAGACATACAAAGGCACACACACACACACACACACACACCAGCCTAGGTGCACACAAACACACAGACCAAATACTCTATCCTGAACCAGTGAGAGGTTGTAGCAAAACAGGCGCAGCAGGAAGGTAGAGACTGGATCTGAAAGCAGCTGAAAGCAGCAGAACTTCTCTACAAAAGGCGATCTGTTTGACCCTCATGAGCCTGGTGAGTGATTCCAGTCAGCTCGTCATAACACCTGTAGCTGTTTGGTGTGTCTTTGTGAGCACAACAATAGTGTGAATGAGGTGGGTGGGAGCCTTTTGCCTTTTATATTCTTGTTTTTCTATTTTGTGCAAATGCAACCAGGGACCTTTTGTGTAGAGTGCTTGAGAACAATGTTGCAATCACTTGTTCCTTTTTAAAATATTCAGACAAATTCAAATGCATTCAGTTTCCTGATATTATACCAGGAGTTTTAAATGTATTTTAGTGATCTAATTTGTTATTTTCAGGTTCACATTTTGTCTCACTTCCTCAGCTTCTGTTTTTTCTGTTTGTCATGTGATCCAAAAAATGGGTTTGAGCAGACGTCCCTTATCACAATCCAAGCTAAGCCAGTTTTTATAGCTAATTTGTTTGGGTCAATAAGAAAACTAAAGACAAGGATCAAAGTGGTCATGTTACAGGTAATAATGAGTCAGTAGGTCTATGTGTGCCAGTTACCCCAGAAATGACTTGGAACTGTTCACACTGTCAATTGTTGTCTGTGATGATGGAAACTTCTGTCTTTCTGACATGTTAATTTTTTTTTTAGAATTAAAATTTCCCATTAAAATCAGAAGTGTTATTAATCAGGAACTAGTGAAACATGTAGATTCTACACTCTAAGAAATTACATGTTGAATTTACTTAACCAAGTTATGTCAACTGATTGCACCAAACCTAGATGCTTATATAAGGAGTAATATGAATTTACTCATAACACAACAACGTATAACGATGTGTATTACTCTTTACATTTAAGCAACTAGGTTTAGTGGAACCAGTTGACATAACTTAAAGGGATAGTCCACTCAAAATTTTGTCTGTTGACATATTTCCCAGAGTTAGATAATAGGGAAAAAGCATTTTGTAACTAGCGCAGTAATTCTCCTGATCTGGCAGCAGTCAGTCTGCTTTAGCTTAGCATAAACAATGGAAGTGAATGGCAGGTACTAGCATGCTAGTACTTTTAAATGTTGAATATGGAACATTTTAATAAAAAGCTATATTTTTAAAAAATAATACCTCCACAGGGCGTTTAGAGGTGTGCAGAATGAATGTACAGTTTTTCCTTTAAAAGCTACATTTTAAAAAAAAATAATAAAAAAATTATTTTGACGGGCACCACACTAAATTTATGTTTACATCTACCAGCCAATAGAGGGCACCGTTTTCGGTAAAAAGTCCACTCGGCCAGGTGAGGCTGGGACTGTGTAAAATGGTGGAATCAACAAGTCAAGCAGCTGATTCTGAGCCCAGAAAATACTGTTGTAAAATAAACTTATTAGTAGAAATTAGTCATTATTCTGTAACATTCATCACTGGACATGGTGCTGGCTGGTCACTTTACATATCAGCAGTGAACCAACACCCTGATGGCTGGAAAATTATTTCTGTTGTTTCAATACCACCTCTGAACACTAGAGTTCACCAGAGTGTTTGTGTTCCATATTCAACCTTTAATTAAATTCAGCATTTTATTTATTACAATGTATAAAGGTTTTTTTTTCATCTGGTTATTACTTATGTGTGTATACTTAACCCTTTCATATGTGAATAATTTCTTTAGTCAGGACGTTTTTCCAAGTGTTTTAAATAATTTTATTCATTGGCTAGAATAAGATAATGGAAAGTGATCATTTGTCTATAATTATACTCAAAAGCTAATAACTAGGCTCTGAGATCCTTAGGAAGCAGTCAGCAGTCAGAACCAAACAGGGCAAAGCTGCTTTTAGCTACTATGCTGCACACAGATGGAATCAGCTTCCTCATGACCTCAAATGGGCCCCAACTCTATCAAAATAGAAAACTTTCATGCATTCATCAGCTTTTGAGTGAATGTTTCTTATGCTGCACCTTCTGCACTGTAACTGCTCACCCTTTAACTTTGCCTTTTTATCTTATTTCTTACATCTAATTTTATTTGTATATTTTTAACTTTGATTTTAAAATCTGCTGTTTGATGTTGCTTTGCATGTTTTATGTTCTTGCTCCTGAAAAGCACATTGCATTGCTTCTGTGTATGAAATGTGCTGTATAAATAAAGCTGCCTGGCCTTTTACACTGCTGTTATAAATGTTAGAGTTATTACTGTCTGTATTGATACGTATTAGACGTGGTGGTAGCATCATATGAGCATGGTGTGATTTAGCTGCAGCCTGATGCATTCTGAGCGAGATGTGCCAGGAAAGGGCCTGGGGCATGGTGCAATTTGACAAGAGTGCATGAGAGCACCTCAGAGATGAGAGTAATAGATATAAAGCAGTATGAGTGTAGGATCTTCATGATTGCTTTCACACTGAAGAAGGTTTTTCCAAATTTTCCCTGAAACCTATCCATGTTCAAAAAGGTCTTGTATTGTGTAGTGGGGTTAGGTGGCACAGGTAATTACAGTGAGACAAGGCTCTAAGGTATCTGGAGGAGACAATGAGCCACAGAAGAGTAGCACATCTCTTTAATGAGAAAAATGCATCACTTTAAATGGAACAATTAGTCTGTTCTGTTATAAATCATTTGCAAGTTAAAAGCTCCAAAATGAAACAGAATAAAGCTTTGGTTAGTGAAAATAGCCTTCTACCTCTATTTCCTGCATTAGCTGCTGATAGAAAATAGCTGATAGATGGGAAAACGCTCAGATTAGAAAAGCCTGACAGATCTATGTCACACTGTAAATTAGCATTCATGGACTCATCCATCTTGGCTCGCGACAGGGAAGGCTGTTGTTGATTTAGCGTCCAGGAAACAGCAGAGAACGTTTGTGGAAGCTAACCGTTAGCATTAGCAACTCCACTGCACAGTACAACTTCAGGCTTGTGTTATTTGTGGAGATAAAACATCAACGTTGCAAACAGTCAGTGGTAGAGTCATGTTGCTGTTAGCCAATCATAGGAAAGATGTCCAAATATCAGGAAATAAGACTCCAAATCCTGACGTGTTCAGCTCAACTCTGAGTGTTTTTCCCACAGAGATCGACTCACAAGGCATCCATTTATACTAGAGACGGCTGCAAATGTGTTGAAAAAATCGAGTGAACTTGGTCTTTAAAACACAGTCTGTAAAACTTATGGAACCAAAGCAGGTTTTCTCTGAAATCAGCTTCTCCTTCTTATGATGAAGAGAAAAATAAATGATCACAAACCATCAAAGAAAGCTGAGCTGCTCTGACTGACTTTTTGTGCCTGGAGTGAAATAAACTTATTCACAATGCGACAGACTTGTGGGAAGCATCGTATGCATGAAAGCTGTGATTAAAAATCACCTCTATTCCACTAGATACAGTTTTTATGCTTTAAGTTTAGACTGCATTGCTGTGTTGTTTAAAAAATATGAATTAGGGTATTTTTTTTGTTTTATGAGCTTTGAAAAATATATATACTCTTTTTTTCTTATTTTCACCATTTGTATTTTTTGCTCAAAAAGACAGTAGTTTTGATTGGATATTGCGAAAAATGTCAGTGGTTAATGGATTAAAACAAAAATGTAGGGCTCTGCTTTCCTTCCTTTTCCTGTTATGTTTGCAGTTAAAATATTGGCAGCATTTACAATTTCTTTAATATAACCTAATTACTATTTGCTAATTGGTCACTATGTCATGATGACACGTAAGACGTTCTACGACCTGGCAACATACGTCATGTTTTAGTAACATACAGGAAGTTGTTAAGGTGTGTGGAAGGACTGTGTGTATCTCAGGTTGTTGTAAGTGTGTTCACACAAAGAGGAATTATGACCAAACTAAACGGATTAGTGGAAGGAGGTTTAGCTGGCTGCCTCAGCTTCAGAGGAGGAACCGCTGATACCGTCGGTTTCAACTTCAAAAGGAGCATTTTGGCTTTTCATTGAATGTTTCATTTGAAACAATAACAAATAAGGCTTTAAAGACTGTGGTAAAAAGACTGCATTCTGCTGCATAAAAATAACTCATAATGTTTAAAATATGCAAAGTTATGAAATGTTTTGATGTTTTTTTGTTAAAGACCAAATGCGTGCAAGAGAATACTTTCCTGTTAGTAAGGGAAAGGATTTTCAGAATAAAAGCAGCTAAATAATATTCATATGTGATTGTTGTATCAACTCTGCAGTCACGACACATCAGACAAGCCTTGACAGGTTAAATGTTCTTTTCATAAATATTATTGTGATCTGTTGCAAACCAACAAATGCCTGATTTGCAGCATCTTTGCAGTTTTTGCTTAACTTTCGTGCACACTAAGAAGCACAGGGACATTTATAATTGGACATAACAGGAGAGAATAAAAGCTCACACACATTCAGCTTTAGGATTGAGAACATCTAAACCCTTTATTTGGTCAACACAAAATCCTGAAAACTAAAATAAAGGCTAAAACAATTTTGATTTTACAGATGAAGAATATAACTTGTGATACTCAACTTCCTGTTGGCGTCATGAGAGTGAGATTTCAAACAGCCGTGTCTTATTTGTTCAGTAAAATGAAGATCTTGTCTTCAGGGTCTCTCCACCCTACAGCTGTTGAAGAAGTTGATGCATCTGTCAGAGAAGCCGTCACTGTCACAGCTGCTGTGAGGGCTGTCACAACTCATGTTTGTGTCTCCTCATTTATCGCTGTCAAAAGCTAAAGCAATGATGATGACATTGGACCCTGGAACAGGGAAAATGTCAGGTTAAATTTTAAACTCTATGGAACAGATTAACCACATTTTACATAAAGCAGACTTAGATGTCACCAGCTACTGCCAGATCTGATGACTTTGACAAAATGATGTAAGCCAACAGATCTCAAAAAGCAACACAACGTACCCTGTTGTAAAAAAAGTTAAAGAAAAACAAAACCCAGAATATCTACAGCACTGCCGTAATTAAACCTAATTTACCATACCATATTTATTTCTAAAGCACATCAAACAAACACAAAGGCCCGCTCCCTCCGCGATTTGCACCTCATGTTGGGTGTGCGAAGTAACAGGAGCTCAGCAGACCTCAGGGTGCGTGCTGTAGGGGGTGATCAGGTCAGACAAGTAAACCGGGGCAAGACCATTTAAGGCTTTAAAGACAAATGTCAGGATTTTAAACCTCACCCAAAAATGAACTGGGAGCCAATATAATTGAGCCAGGACAAGAGTGATTTGGTGTTGTCAATTAGTGTTTGTTAAAAACCTCGCAGCCGCATTCTGTACCTTCTGCAGTCTGTTAGGATCTGAGGCAGGGACACCATTGAGGGTCGAGTTAGCATAGTCCAGGCATGACATTATCAAAACGTGTATGACGAACTTTAAATTATTCTACTTTAGAATTGGTTTGAGACGAGCTAGGCGTTGCAATATAAAAAAAACACGTTTCAATAGTTGCTTTGATCTGGGGGGGGCATTGAAAGGCCTGTGGCTAATTTAACCCAAAGGCTGGTCACACATTTCTGGGGAGTAATGCCAGAGAAATTAGAGATGGAGGGCGGGTGTGAGGGATTGCATGGATCAAATAGATCTGCTTCTGTTTTTGATTAAATTAGCTTCAAAAAATTAGAAGCTAACCAACTCCTCACTTCTGTAAGGCAGTCATAAAAGAGTGGGACAGCATTTGGTGTGTTCATGGCCATATAAATTTGGCAGTCGTCAGCGTACATATGGTATTTTAGGCCAAACTTGTCCAGCATCTGTCCCAGGGGGTGGATGTAAATGGACAAAAGCAGTGGCCCAAGGACAGAACCCTGTGGCACTCCTAAAGGGAGAGGGAGACAGGGAGAAGAACAGTCACCAATGTCTACACGGAAAGACCTGTCCCGAATATAGGAATGGAACCATTCCAGGGCGATACCTTTAAGACCCACCCAGGACTCAAGTCGATCCAGCAGGATGGAATGGTCAACAGTTTCAAAAGCCGCCGAGAGATCCAGTAATTTTGTATCTCTTCACCCTTTTGTGGAGAAGCTGAGTTGTCCTCTAGGGTTAGGGTTAAGTTTAAAGAAAGCCAACCCACTAATTAAGTGATGAGAGCTCCAGTATTGTCATGCTCAGTTGGGGGTTGGTAAGTATTCCAACACCCACTCAACATCTCTCATCTGGGCAGCTATAAGGGAGTCCAATCCCTCCCTGGGCTCCACAGCCCAAACTGTGAGTGGACATGAGCCCAGCCATGTCTAGTTGGTATCACTAGTGACAAAGTGACATTCCATCCAAAATCCAGGAATGAACACACCCAGCTTGACTTCTTTTCCTTTTGATGACTCGGCCACCTGAAGGTGGTATCAGTTAGCTCTTTTAAGTTTGGACTACTTGACCCCCAGGTGTTCAAGCCTGATCACCAGAAATGGATCCAGAAAGGTGCCTAGGGCAGGGAACCTACTTAACCCTTTAACGTACTGGGTCACATGACTGTAACGTGGTTGATAGCAGTTACGTCCCATCGGCGGGATGCCTTAATGGTAAAGGGTAGTTATTTTAGATTTTCATTTAGGACTTTGAATCACTCTTACTCTGACCTCTCACCCAGGGCCAGTTTGTCAGCGGGGGCCTTTCCAGGAACTGAAACCACAGATAACATAGACTTCATGGGTGTACTACAACCCCTCCACACAAAAGGGTTGGAGGTCCCTCAGTACCAGCAGAAATCTGGTAGTGGCAGCATAGTAATGTTAGCCTAGTGAACTAAACCAAAATCTTGCCTTGCAAAGTTTGGTCAAGGCACGCTTCATTGGAACCCTCACAGCCCAATCCATGGCTGTGGCTGTCCAATCACAGCTTGCTATAGTTTTATTTGGGCCAATCACAGTGCTCTTATCAGCGGGAGTAGCCGATGACATCAGAGCTGTGACCGCGAACACAAACAACATGGCGGCAGCGCAGGAACCACGTTCGTTTGAAACGACTTTGTCATCAACATTGGACAATTTAGACTCCAACGTGCGTAAGTCTGTCAGATATACTTAGCAGCTTCTTATTTTTATCAAACAAAGTAATGCAATGTCCCAGTACACCTGATATTCACATGTTTTTCATACAAAAACACCATTGCTGCGTCCGTCTTCTTTTCCGTCGCTGTGATTATGTCACGTTGTTCGTTACTCTGATTGGTCCTAGCGCTATCCAATTGCATGCAGACAGTTTGAAAGACAACCGTAGATCCCGCCTCACGACTGAGAGCCGTCAATGGGTCGTGGCCAGACTATATATACACATATATAGGATGGCTTGCCAGGCTATAGTAATGTAGCATTACATGGAACAAGATGTTTTCATAAGACAATAATAGAATTTTTAATGCTTTTGTACAAAATACTCCCTGGATCCTGTTTCAGTAACACGAGCTTTTTAGCAAAAGCAAACGCTGCTTGTGTCATGTGAGATATTGTGTAGATGGATGGTTTCATGTTTTGGGGCTGGTGGCTGATTGGTTGTTTAACAGTGACACCGACATGGTGAACACAACAGTTTCCACTGGAGTGATACGACCATCTTGGATTATATTATGTTTCATTCAGTATCAGAGTGATAAAACTCCCCCACACTGATAGAATGTTTCTGCTTTTTATCTTCACACACAGCTGCATGATGGGAGATTATGTTTTCTACTTTTCTTCACTCACTTTACCAACCAAGAGTTAATAACAGTCAGGAAACAGTTTCTCATGTCACCAGTCCAGCCTCTCTGGCTGCAGCACTCGTCGTCTCAACAATGGAGGATAATTACAACTGAGGAGTCTTTTTATCACCGTCCTGCTTTGTCTTCATGTGTTTATATCACTAAAACACACAGATGATGTAATGTGCTTCAACCCCCCACACACACACACACAGTAAGGGGTATGTTGGCTTGTGAATTATTCAGACTCCAAGCAGAAAGTGTCACAATCGATGAACACAAATGAGCCTCCATTCACAAGAGTTTATTTATAGACTTTACAGAACTGCTACAAAGGCCACGGCCCCGATAATTTCCTGTCCATTCTTATAATGCTTGTAAATATTTGACACAAGGAGTATCTCGTGTGTGATCTCTATAGACCCATGCAGCAACGCTGTATAGTGTTTTTGTTCTCAGACTAAAATCATTATGGAGCCACCAGAAACTAAATACACACAACACTTGGAAGGACACATGATGGCCTAATATTGTAAGACGATGTGTAATAGTACACAGAATACTTGTACAATGTGTTATCAGTCATTGCAAGACATTCCAGAGGTTATTGTCTTCCTCTCTTTTGATCACGTATACTAAACATTACAGCATTTTGTTTTTCCAATGAAGCTGCTGTAACTCACATGGTGTTTTGTTTTTGATAGATGTAGATGCCAAACTAGTTATATTTGAACATCATACATGTGCTGCTGCTTCTTTTCTCTGCCGGCGACTAGAAACGAAGTCGCAGAGTTGACAGCAGCAGGTTGAGTAACCGTGTGATGATGCGTTAACTGGAATAATAAAAAATAAACATTCATGTTATGATGTCACGAGCAGTGGTGCTGCAAGGTTATCATGGGGCCCCAAGCAACAAGGTTAAGAAGCGTCCTGCTGTTTCTCAGGGGTGGGGTGGGGGTAGGATAAGGGGGGTGGGTGTTGTGCAACGGTTGTGAGACGTCCAACGGTGCTGTCAAATGACAGCTTTTCACTAGGGCTGCCAACTTTTGAAGTTTTCCATGTGTGACAGTGGGGGTGGGTGGGGGGATGACTCATGTCGACTCCATCCGCTGTCTATGGGAGTGGCAGGTGGAGGTTGGGGGGGGGGGGGGGGGGGTCACCTTTTCAGTGTGAGAAATTAGAGGTGTGGTGTGAGAGCGTATAAATTTGGTCAGATGCGTGAGTTGGCAGCCTTGTTTCACTGTCTCACCACTTTTGTGGATCTGACTTCAAAGATTGTCATCGCTCTAGGGCCCCCTTGTGGCCTGGGGGCTCCAGAGCAATTACCTGCCCTGCCTACTTGTAGAAGGCGCCTCTGGTTATGAGTTGTAGCAAATCAGTTGAAACTCACCCAGCTCTGGTCCCCAGCTGTTAGGTTCTTAAACAACATTAACTCATTATAATTATTTGAAAAGACACCACACAAACATTTCTTTTTGTGATGGGTATAACAATGTTCTGCTGATTCTGAGGATTCATTTTGGAGCACTTAGTTTTCTTTTTAACTGACTGAAATGAAACAGCATGATCAGCTAAACTTTGTTCATTAAAAATCCAAATAATTTTTTTTTTACTCTTTTCTCCTAAACGTTTAAGCTGCTAAATATCTGGTGAAGAATTCGTGCAGCCTTACATCCTGAATAGTGATTTGAGCTTCACATCACATGTGAAGGTGAACAAATTATCCTGGGAATTCTGGACAAAAAGGACAACGTGCATTCAAATGAGATCACAGGGTCATCCATCATAAAAATAGATGCTGGGCATATGTCAAACTTTGAATATTTATGGCTGCTAATCAGAGTGTGGAGAAAGGACCACGGTTGTGCAGGACGACAGGAATATGAATCCAACGGTTAGCGGATAGTTCCTGGAAATGCTGGAATAAACAGCAGGCATGCTGAAGAGTCCCTAATTGTGTTTGGATCGGCGGTGTGCTGTGTAAATATAGGTCTGAGTCAAAAAGCATGGTTGGAAGTGCAGCATGTTTGTGTGAATGTGTTCTGTTTATTCCTGCAGTTTGCTGAATAACCTAAAATGGCATTTGTCAGCTTATCACTTTCTCTGGGATCTGTGCTGCAGCTCAGTTTTGGAGCTTTTGTTGTGACGCCACAGTATTGGATTTAATAAGAAATAAGCCATAAAAGTAGAACCACCTGTAAGTATGTTAACCCTTCCTGTTGTGTTGATTCCTCTAAACCTCTTGTGTTCCTGGTCAAAAATGCATCTTCATAGATTTGTTTATAAATGATGGTGATACATGATGATTTGTGAGGATGCATGTATCATAAACTAATTAACTTGTGTCTAACGGGAACTTGTAAAACTTGCTTTTGAATAAAAAAAAAGTCTGGTTTATGTTCAAAATACCAAAATGAAGTGTTGTTTATCATTGATTATTTCCTGATTATTTCACATTTTTAATACAATTTGTCACAACTGGCCAGAATATATTTAGTGAAAACATGCCATAGGCCCAAAATCACAATTTGTTCATGCAACTTTATTGTCTGAACAGTTTTTAAAACAATAATAATAACAGTTTTATCAACAGTAGCAAGGACTTGGTGATAACGCCATGTGCTTTAAAAATAAATGCACAGCGTTCAGTCGTTCTGACATCTCCCCCACGCTCGTTTCTTTGTCTCTTCTGTCGTTGACAGGTGTAGATTGTTCTCCTGGTTGTAGATCTGTCATCCATCCAGCAGATGATGGTGTTCAGGGAAGGTGTTGAGCTGTGAGAAAAAGTTTTATCTACTTGAAATCAAATCTTTTGAAGGTAATACATCTACTGCTTTTGTTTCTAATAATCAGTCATTTGACCAGGATTACCTGAGGTGTACAAGGGTTTGATAAAGGATTCAGATTTATTTTGTTGTGCAGATGTCTGGCATGGACAAAAACACATCATTTCAGTTAAAGAAGAAGCCCGTTTTAACTTCTAAAATGGACAAATGTGACCAAAAATACAACAAATAGGCTTAAAACAGCTTTCTCTGCAACACAGCCTGCTCTCCTATCTCCTGGTCTTAGCTCTCCAATGTCCAAAGATTGTCCAGCTGTGTCTACATGAACACACACACACACACACACGTTTCTATAAACATAAACACAAAAATGTATCTTTCTCCGTTGAGAAAAAAAAAAACTGTATTCATGGTTTGGACAAAGATCCGAGGCCCTGATGCTGCTCTAGTGCAACAGGGACTTCTATAAGTTTACATTTTTCCTTTTAGTTGACAGAAATAGTCAAACATCTGATGCATTTGCAAAATCCAAACATATCCCTATTTTTAATCCAACTAAGGAGCTATCTATAGCTGGAAGAGAATGCTCTCCTCACTTTTGTTTGCACATTTCCAAGAAGGTTTTCAGTTTTCAAATGTTTACCAGGTGATTTCTTTTGTTTTCTCTTGAGCTTTTTTGGTTTGCATGATGGAGAAATTTCCTCCAGGGTCATCGCGGCTGTGCTTTTGTCTGCCTCGACTTTACACCAGCTCTCAAGAGGTGATAAAGAGCATGTTGACAAGTCTGAGAGCCTGTCAAAGACGGGAAAGAAGGTGTGGAAATGTAGGAGATAGAAGGGAGGGCAGAAAGACAAGAGGCTACCAACGAGATGGGGGTGATAAGAGAGGAATGAGAACAAGAGGAGACACAAACTGTCTGGGGAAGCTGGGGTAGCGTTAAGAGGAGGGGGAGGAAGAGGAAAGATGTCCTTGTAGGTCTGTTCAAGAGGAAATCAGGTCGGCTGTTTGATGATTTTACATTTAGAACTGATGAAAAGCAGCGGCTAACATTCAGGTCTTTATTATTTGATGCTCTTGTGTTTCTGTGGCATGTTCTGCATGACCAGATGTCTTTTGTTGTTTCTCTGTAAAGAACCAGGCTGGTTCTGACATATTTCAGCACTTTAAAACTGAAAAGTGATTTAGATTTAGGTGAAAACAACAACAGTGACCTCCCTGGTCTTGTCCACCTTTATTAGAACAGAAGAGCAAATGTATGTCCAAACCAGCATATCCTGTTACTGTAAAAGGGTTTGTCTGCAATAACCTTATAAAAAGGAAAAAAAACTAAATAACTTTCCTCTCTCCTCATGAACTCTCAGTACTGTCACCAAGGAAGAATTTATTTAAAAGCAGCCAACTGTTTGTGGAAGAAAGCACAAAATCCATCAAAAACTTTTAAAATGAAAAAGTTTTCAAATTCTTCTGTCTACGTTTAGATAAGTTTGGCGTCTGCGCTGGGATGTGGTGGTGGCTGCAGTCAAAGCTGGAGGAAATAAGAAAAATGAAATGAGCGGAGTGAATTCAGTTTTTTGTTTCTCTTCTTACCTTTATACAACGGGACTATTACTACATGAAAGCTGTGTGAGCAGTGAGTTTCAAATTGTTGCAGAAATCATTTGGACCCAGACGGCCTCTAATTTTGTTGTCAGAAAGCTGAAGCCTCGGAGGTTTTTTTTTCTTGGAGCTACTCAATTGTTCACCACAGTGAGTGGACTTCCTGCTGATGTAATGAGGGAAAAATTCACTGCTCTAATTTTGTGCAGAAATGACTTTTTTTTCAAGTGCACATCATCAAAGTTTTCTAGTGAGGAAACACTTTGAACTAAGCTAAACTGTACAGCAGAGGTGACAGTGAGTCAGGAGGAAGAGTCTTTTTCTGCATTGGTGGTTCGATCCTGACATCTTCACCTAAAGGTCAAAGACACAGCCTGCCAAGCCATCCTATAGTATATGTAAATAGATATTCTGTTCACAATGCTGTGAAGCTAGAAAATATTTGTTATTTAAGGTCTAGATGTACAGTCGCTGTTTTGTCCTCTCTCTGGCTATTTCACATGTATTTAAATTCTTTGTTGAAAGGAATGTTTTTGTGCAAATGATAATTTAGTGTTGGCAGCTGCCGTCGGTGTGGAAACAAATGCATTTTGGGATGGCAGCAGCCAGACCACGAGCCTGAATCGTGCCAGTGAGTGTTTTGGGATGAGTGTGAACTTATCTTAGCGAGCCAAAGAGCCCCCGGATCCCCCGGCTCATCACCCAGCAGCCGATTACCTTCCCTCTGAATCTCAGCCTTTTATTAGACTTAGGGGCCTCCACTGATAAAAGTGATGGGAATTCAACATTTACTATAAAAAAATCATGTTATTCTAACTTATTACAGGGTTGGATGAGAGCCAGAGAGCCTAGCATTGATTTATTTGGACACTGGCCACTAACAGATCTGAGTAAGACACTCAGTGGGATTAATTTTGAGTGGAGTCCAAAGTAAAAGAAATGTAGTAATTACATCTTGATTAATTTTATTCTGAAATTATAATGCCTGGACTGAGTGACTGCTATTGTAAAACAAACTTTCTGCTTTAGACATATCTGCAGCGTAAGCAGCAATGTCCAAGTGGCTCCTGGGATTTTCTTTAGGCATCTAGACAGAAATAGAGGTTGGTGCATTGCTGACAGACTTTTAGGACAACTTAACCTTCAGAAATGTGGACAAAACCCAGTTTACTGAATGGATTGTTCTTTTAACTGAGTGGAGCTGAGTGGAGGTCCTCTCTACTCATGGTGATTAGCTCAGTTTGTCATAAGACAGGAAGAGAGAGAGAAACTGCTCTCACAAGTGTCCCAGATTAATGGATTATACATGAATGGAGACTTTTTCCCTCTCGCCTGGTGATAAATGAAACACTTTATTCATACTCTCCTCCATCTCCCTCCTACACACTAATAATCTTTGAGTTGCTTGCCTCGTTTTCAGCAGTAAGAAGGTGAATTTATTATTTTCTGTTGCATTAGAGAAGGTCCAAACTTCAGGCTGGCTATAAACTGTAATTTGGTGGGATGCGTTGCCTCATAATGCTTTGAAGTTTTCTTTTAGGTTGTCTCTCTTTGAATTCTGCTCTGCAGAGAAAACTCTCCATGTTTTTGTCTCTGCTGTAATGCCTTTGATTTGAGACAACTTCCATCCATAAGTACGACTTACCATGCATTCGTTCCTACTAAAGACCGCTGCAAATGTATTGATTAAATGAATGTTCCACACCTTTAAAGCAACACTAAATAAGTTTCCCGCTTCTACCCCCTATTGGTTGAAAAGGGAATTACAACAGTTGTAAGCAACACTTCTGCAGCCTGCTGTGGGTATCGCTAACAACGAACTAAGGCTAACACAAGTCAACTGAAACTAAAATAAGCCATGAAGAAAAAGATCTAGACTGTTGGACCAAAACATATTATTGCTTGCAAGTTCAGTAGCAACAAAGCCAGGTCACCATTATTCAGTAAATTCGTAGTTTCTATCAGCTCCCTCAGATGAGTGTAGGCTGTGCTGATGTTCACTCTGGTATTAACTCTTTGCTTCAGCTCCAAAGCCATTACTCTCTTACTTTTACATCCTTTTTACATCTGCTATGATGCAAACATTGCTAAATTCTTCTTCCTTTTTTGACTGTTGGCAAATTGAAAAAACTAACTGCTGGCCTTTATACTAGCTACTGGCACAGTAAAGCTGGTAGAGACTTCCCACTAGTGTTCCTACCTAAACCACAAAAATGTTAATTGCAGTTTCTGCTCAGCAGAGAGTTGCAGAGTGTTGTCCAATATAAAGTTGGTCAAATATAAGGCTGAAGAACCACTGAAACTAGTTTCAAAGCAATAGCTTAAAGTGTTAAAAACTCTTTAGTGTTGTTCAAAGAAGTTTCAGCTCAGCTGTGATTGTATCTAGTCCTTTATGAAAAGCACCATCAACGATGCTGCTTTTGCATCTAAAATGACAGCAAAGAAAGCAAACATACTTCTTTTAACAATATGTTTGAATCATTGAGGGAGCCACATTCAAACTCAGTGAAAAGACAGAATGTGAAGATGAGAAAATGGCAGCATGATTGTGTGGCAGTGGATGAAAAAAACAGACTTTTTCCACTTTGAATATGTGAAGCCACCGGGAAGCAGAAGAACAGATTCAGCTGATGAGCCGATCTGAGAGACAGACTGAAATACAGATGGCAAGACAAATCTCTCTCTCATGTGGAGTCTTTCTGACAAATGAGCTAAAATTGTAATCACAGTTTACAAACTGAACAATGTTGGCCCCTTTATTGTTGGCAGATGAAACAAAAAACATGAAGCTGGTGAACATTCCTGCTGGCTATTAAAAATTGGTTTAGATATATTTAGGCAGCTTGCTGTTGGTTTAGCAGTTATTAGTGGGAAAAAAGTTTTATATTTAGTTGTGATAGTTGCGTCAGAAAACAGATGTAGTGAAGGAAAGATGATATTTTCTCTAAGAGTCAAATCAAGAAGTTTTCAACACTCTTGAGAAATGTAACAAACTAAAAGAGTCCAAAGCACCCTCTGGTGGCAGGCTGCAGTATAAAGTTTAAAGCCCCGCCCCCTCCATCTAAAAGAATAGGACACTTTCTCCAAACTAGAACACTGATGTTATTTGCAGGGGTTAGTTGACATTTTCAGGTGCATATTAAAAACTCAGTGGTTCCTCATTATGTCAGCAATTGTTTTGAGTATATGAGCCTTGTGGGACCCCCCACAGGGGTCCCACAGGGCTCAATTCTCAGCCCACTTCTTTTTGCCATTTATTTGCTGCCCCTTGGCTCAATCATTCGCAAACACGGCCTTGCGGTCCACCTATATGCAGATGATTGCCAGATTTACACCTTGTTTCGTCAGGGGAATGATCTTGCTATCATGTCCCTTGTGTCCTGTCTCAACGAGGTTAAGTCTTGGCTAGTGGCTAACTATTTGCATGTTAATGAGGGTAAAACAGAGCTCATTATTTTTAATCCGAACAGCAGGCTTGCTGCGGGTTCAGTAGTTGATCCGGGCCCTCTCTCTCCCTATTTGAAGCAAGTTGTCACTAGCTGTGGGGGTGAGAATTGGACTTAAGTTTGATGCTCAACTCTGTGATCCGATCATGTTTTTTTAACCTGCGATGCCTTACTAAAATAAAGCCTATGCTTTCGAGAGTCCACCTGGAGCAGGTACTCCATGCATTTGTAATCTCTAGGTTAGATTACTGTAACTCTCTCTATGCTGGGCTTGGTCAGCCAACACTTCGTCGCCTCCAGCTTATGCAGAACAGTGCCGCCAGGTTTCTGACTGGCGCCAGGAAACGGGACCACATCAGTCCAGTGCTGGCCTCCCTACACTGGCTTCCAGTCTTTTATCGGGCACGTTTTAAACTTTTGGTATTTGTTTTTAATTTCTTTCAGGGAGGCGCCCATCCTTACTTAGCGGCGCTCCTAAAGAAACATGTGCCATCACGCTCTCTCCGCTCCTTTGATCAGGGCCTGCTTGTTGTCCCTCGCACTAGGTGTCGGACTCGTGGAGACCGGGCTTTCTCAGCCTTAGCACCGTCGCTCTGGAACCAGCTGCCACCGTCAATTAGGCTGTCTACATCTTTGCGGTTTTTAAGAGTCGGCTGAAAACCCTTTTTTTTTTGTTTAGCATTTCCAGAAAATGCTTGAAGTCTGCCTGTTTTTATGCTTTTATGTATTTTTTATTGTTCAATGTTTTAATTTCTTTTATAATGGTTTTATGTTGTTCTCAGCGCCTTGGCCTCCTGTAATGGGTGTGGAAAGCGCTATATAAATAAAGCCTTGATTGATTGATTGATTGATTGATTGATTGATGAACAAAACTTCTACACTAAGGTTATGGTGGTTGATTATTGTGAGCATAACCATGACATGGGGACCACTTGCACTAGCATGGTAAATGAGCAGGAGAGCATCTCACTGATGCAGAAAATAGAAGCAAAACCCATCTGGCAAGAACAGCAAGCCACAAAACTAAACTTGTGAACTCAGGTGTATTTTTCAACTCCAAAGTTTTGACAACTTTTAACAAAAAATGTAAAACATTTAAAAAGAACTGTAGGCTATTTCTTTGATTTTTTCTGGTCTCAGGTCACTTGGACTTATGGAGAACTTTGTTCACATTTGTGTTCAGCTTATTTCAGTGTCCTGTAACAGTTGGAGGGAGACAGAAAAATTAAATCATTTTCATTTTTTCATACTACGGATTTACTCAAAGCTTTATTTCCTTCTTTTTCACCGCTCTGTCTCCCACACCACGTTTCTAGTGGGTCGTAAGATGTGACTTGACTACAGTCAAATTTACCCCTCAGGGACATTCGTTTTATCTTACCTCTGCAGTTCCTCTCTGCTGTCTGAGAGGCTCAAGGAACATTGAACATAATGAAATAATAATTATTCACTTCTTTACATACATCTACAAATGAAGAACACTGCATGAAGTCATGATGTTCAAATTGTGCTGCAAGCCATGAATATTCTCTCTTTGAGAATCAGTGCGTTTAAATATTCAGTGAAGGAGATATTAGGATACAGAGGTTAAATCTTATTGATAATGACTTTTACATTTCTACTCATTTTTTAGTTAAATTATCTGCTAAAATATTTTAAAATTCCAACATTAATACTAAAAATGGAAATGGATCAAACCTCTAAGCCCTTAGCAGGGTCCTGGAGGGTGCGGGGGAGTGTTTTGTGGACTTTGAGTAGGCGTTTGACCCTGTCCCTTGAGGGGCTGTGTCGGGGGTACTCCGGGAGTATGGGGTACCAGGCCCTTTGATACGGGCTGTTAGATGTATGACCAGTGTCAGAGTAAGTAAGCCAGGCTCATTCCCGGTGAGAGTTGGACTCCGCCAAGGCTGCCCTTTGTCACCGATTAATACATTTTATGGACAGGATTTCTAGGTGCAGCCAAGGTGTTGAGGGGATCCGTTTTGGTGGCCTAAGGATCAGGTCTCTGCTTTTTGTAGATGATGTGGTCCTGTTGGCTCTCCAGCTTCCACTGGAGCGGTTCACAGCAAAGTGTGAAGCAGCTGGGATGAGAATCAGCTCCTCGAAATCCAAAACCATAGTCTTCAGCCAGAAAAGGGTAGAATGCTTTCTCAAGGTCAGGGACGAGGTCCTGCCTCAAGTGGAGGAGTTTAAGTATCTCAGGGTCTTGTTCACGAGTGAGGGAAGCAGGAGATCAATAGATGGATTGGTGCTGCGTCTGCAGTGATGCAGGCATTGTACCGGTCTGTCGTGGTGAAGAGAGAGCTGAGCCGGATTTACCAGTCGATCTACGTTCCTACCCTCACCTATGGTCATGAGCTTTGGGTATTGACCGAAAGAACGAGATTGCTGATACAAGCGTCCAAAATGAGTTTTCTCTGCAAGGTTTTTGGACTCTCCCTTAGAGATAGGGTGAGAAGCTCGGTCATCCAGGAGGGGCTCAGAGTAGACCCGCTGCTCCTCCACATCAAGAGGAGCCAGTTGAGGTGGCTCGGGCATCTGGTTAGGATGCCTCCCCGGTGAGGTTTTACGGGCACGTTCAAACGGGAGGAGACATAAAGGAAGACCCAGGACACAGTGAAGGGACTATGCTTCTTAGCTGGCCAGGGAACGCCTTGGGATTCCCCCAGAAGAGCTGGCCCAAGTGGCTGGAGAGAGGGAAGTCTGGACCTCTCTGCTTAGGCTGCTGTCCCCATGACCCGACCCCAGATAAGCAGAGGAAAAGGAATGGATGAATTAATCAAACCTTTAACAATTTAGGAATAAACTGTTGTTTTGTTCAAAACACAAGAATATTTATTTTGTGCTGTTCGTTAAAAACTGATGATTGATTGTTTGTGAATCTGTTTTCAAATCTCAACTGGAAAAACAACCTTCATCTTTTTTAAATGTCGTTTGAATGTTTTGAAATCACACTGAAGTAATTAGTTTCAGTTGGCGTGATGTTTTGACTTTGACAACAGAAATCACATTAGTTAAAGGCTGCTGAGAATATATCTTTCGCTATTTGTGGCAGGTTATTAAATGTTCCACATCAAGTAACTCACCTTGTATTAACGTCCTGTGGGAGTCCTTCCCATGCTGGCAAATTGCTTTAGTTACTGGTGTGCTCAGTCATGACATGGTGACATATGAGCAGGAAGTCGTAGCTGTCAAAGCTGCTGATTGTTGCCTGAAACTGGACCTGATTTCAGCTACATCACAGCATTTGTCGTCACCTCTCCTTTATGTGCAGTTTAAATCACAATATGTGACTGTTGATATTAAGAAAATATTGTTTACTATTTTCCCATTAATTTTCAAAAATTCTAGATATCAACAGTGTTTTTTAGGGTCTTGACCAAAGAAATACTTTATTTATTTATTTATTTATTTTGCGAAAAAGATCACTTTATGTTTTTTTTTAGAAATGTCTTCTATTAAATTTTTTTTTTGGGGAATCAAAATTTTTCTAATGAAGAACAGGAATTTTTGTTTAGGTAAAAAATACAATTTCCATATCTTTTAGGAATGTCAAAAGCTGGGTCCTTATCAAAATGAAATACAAATATTTAGAAAATGTATTCGGAATTACCATCCATCTTAGATCAACCTTTGGTAATTGTAGATGGTCATTTCTAGCATTTTTTGCAATGTGCAATTGCAATTGCATTTTCTTTGCAATGGTAGTTGTGCTCATATAAATCACAAATCTGGGGCTATTCTAAGATAAAAATAGAAAAACAAACAAAAAAACAGCATAAAATCCACACAGAACTGAATGATAAAAAAACAATGTTTCTGTGTTTTTACAAGTCTGTTTATGTATGGGAAGCATTTCAGCGGACCTTGGGCCACTACAGATTGTTTAAGTGTTTCTAAGACACCTAGCATTGGTCCATTTCAATAAACTCTTGGGACATTTAAACCACCAGTTGGTTGTCTTTGTACCCATGCATTTAAAGAGAATTAATTAATGAAAAAAGAACCAATGCCAGTAATGAGATTGATCAAACTTTTGTTACAGTATGAATCCTTTAAGACGTTGCTTCATCACTTGCACCTGATCATTTATATTCACTGCAAGCTACGTGCTAAATGGCCACAGTCAAGGCAATTTCATTTCCTAAGCAGGGCATCAGAGGAGTTCATTTCCAGTGCCCTCCAAGCACATCTCTGTTGAAATTGCATTTGAGATAATAATAATAAAAAAAAACCCGGTGTGATTGGAGAAGGAGGGGGGCGGGGGTGGTCGCAACCACTTGAAAATGCTGATATGACAAGGCTACATAGAAATCTAACACGTAGAATACACGTTTCCCCGTGACATGTGTCCTCAATCTCTGTGAGCCACAGTGCTGCATTTAATATTGAGCTTCTGGCTACAGTCATGGTGCAAGAAAACAGGCTTTACAACATCCGGTCCACTTTCTGAGGCCTCCCTAATCACACATCCTGCTCACATAGTGATGTAAGAGTGAATCCTCCTCCTGAGGGATGAGAGAATAAAAATTACATCTGTGTTTGAGGCTAACTGAACCCTGTTGCTGTTTTTAACAATGTACTTTAGTGGACCATTTATGAGAACACATCAAACATGTCTTTACCAGCTTATTTTACCAGATTTCACAAACACACCTCAGGTTTTTCCAGATCATTTCAAGCCTGTTCTATTTTCCTGAGAGATAATGAGAAATATGTGCTTGAGCCCAGCCTGCTCCGAGCTCGACATGCATCAAAACAAGCCCTCTAATCCAGAGATCCACTGAGGATAAAGGGCTTAGGAAAAGTGACTCTGATCGTGACAAACCTGTGTGCGGTGCAGCGGGTCTGATGCAGCTTGAGGAGAATTCACCTGGTTAATATTGAAACTGAGCTCAAAGGAGAGCCGTAGATTGGGTCGGTGCAATCAATAGCATTTGATTAAAGTGATGCTGTAAGCAGAAAACTCAGACTGGAGCTTCTCTTTCACACACACAGGCTGTGCATGTCCCATTTTCCAGCGTGTTGCATTAAGTGAGTTCATTTCCAGTGAAGAAAAGTGAAGAAGAATGCGATTAAAAAGGATAGAATTATGATAATGACACGATTAGTCATCTCCCTGCTTTGTTCGGTTCCAGCTATTGATAGATGACTGTGAATCTGTGTTCTGACGGGACATTACTCAATCACTTGGGAAGAACTCACAGACCCAGTGTAACCCCACAGTAGTGTTCAGAAGGTGTGATATTGTTAGATGTGTCAGCTACATTTTAAGTGCTCCACAAGCTTTTGTCAGCTTGTCATTCCTGTGCTGCTAAAAGAACTAAAACAACAACAAAAAAAAGCATTATTCCATCAAAATCAGGGAAAAATCTTCCTGACATGAAAGGAAAAGGGGTGGAGAGCTGAGGTGTGTGTGTGTGTGCTGTCTTGTATCTGTGCTTTTGTTATGGTTCCAGCAGGAAAAGCAAGGCAAAGGCAGAGCTTTTAAGTAAAATGTCAGAATGGGATTTTCTTGCTCCCGGTGGATTCACAATCTCACCGAGGAATTAATAAAAGAAAAAACAAACGCTGCTGCCAGTGTGACTCACTTTGCTCTAAAGGAGATTAAATTCCCGTTTTTTTTCCACCCTGTCTCCTGACCTCACCTTGTTCTCTCCAGCAAACCTGAAGACAGACCTCTCTCTGGAGATGAATGACAATGTGTCCCCACCGTCCTGGGGTGAAGTGATGTTTAAACAGCGTGTTGACAATATTCAAACCCATTTCCCCCCTTCAATGTTCCCTAAAACGCTTCGTATTCTTTGAGCAGAAGCAGAAAAATAATTTTAATTTTTCTCATTACTTCATGCGGAGCCACACATTTTGAGGACATGTAACTCGTTCGTCAAATGACTGGTAACCACAGGGTAGCCAATGCACCAAGAAACAAATTATAATCTCAGTTATTGCTTTGGATCCAAAACCGATGACCCCAGCCCTAATGCAGAGCATCTCTGGAGCTCTAAAGCATCAAAGATCCACTGCAGATTGCTTATTTCATGGTCCATGTGTATAATTTCACAGAGGTGCTCAAAAATGAAGAGTTTAGTAGTAACTGCAGCTGGCTGCTTCGTGCACTGCTTAAACCACCCACTCTACACCCCAACCCCAAAACACACACTATGTATGGCTATCAGTGGTGCTAGAATCAGCTTCTTATGCCAACACTTGTTATTTATTGTTAAAAAGCAAAGAGCTCTGAAATGGTTAGAAATGTTGCCCAGTCTAGTAAAAATAAATAAAAACAGAGTTTGGTGAGACTGCAGAAAGAGACAATTTAAAATCTGCAGGAACATTTTATCACAATGCATCCTAAAAAATGATGTCTAATTCTTTTCCAGCCACTGATAAGCTGATAGTACACTGACATACATACTGAGGCACTGCAGTTTTTTTGCAGCAATGAAGATTCATATACTGTAGTTTCATTATAATGTCTGCATTCAGGTTATTCATAAGCCTCTGGAGAGCATAAAGACTCGGGTCATTTGTTTTTAGTGGATCATTTCTCTATTGTAACAAAAACTCATGCTTTTGGAAAGTGCATTCATTTCCCCTTAAAGCTGCAATAAGTGAGAATTTTACATCACAAAAGAGTCTAATGTCTCAATCATGTTGGAAGGTTAAATTCAAACAGATTTCATTCTCAGCCGGCTGGGGGGTGGTCAGTTTTTCTCCTGTCAAAAAGGCCAAAGAGGGATGTAGGCTCAATCACAATACTCGCACGTCCACGCTTGCGCCCTTCAATTGTACGTTCCCAGCCAGGGGTGCGAGTGCGTAGGGTGTCCCGATTCCCAAGTGCGGAAAGTGACCACGCCCCTTTTGCACCCTTGATCCGCACTTTGCCCAAGTCTGCATCGATGCGGACTTCGGGCAAGGGTATTACCCACAATCCATTGCTGCGTGGGAATTTTGAGAAGAAGGCGGAGTAATGGTTCAAGCACCTTTTCTAAAAAATTGTATTTTCAAATGAAAGATGTTCATTTTAAGACGATTAATGATATCAATTCATGCTCTGAATATTTTAGACTAATATTTAATGTGGACAGCAACGAATTTAAATTTAGTCAAATAATTGTTTGTTTGAAAGTTGTTAATAAAGATTTTTTTTAAAAAGTAACACAAACAGCAACCGGCATCCCAGCATGCTCTCTGTCCTAATTCAGCACACTTGTGTCCTACGCACTCACTGCCTTACTGCACACCTCCTCTAAGTGCACTTCACAGAAGGGCATAGGGTGCAGTGCGAGTATTGGGAATGGGCCTTAGTCTTTGTTTACAATCTGCCCCACCTTCATACTTCCTGGTTCCAGAGCCAATCATATTTGAGCCTGCAGGGTTGCCAAGTCTGTGCGTCGTCATTTGTAATTTGATCCCGGCCAGCAAAACACAGCAGCCTTGTGGAGAGAATGGAAGCAAGTAAACAGGAGCGACCCAGAAGTTATTTCTTGTACCCCTAAAAAGCCACGACATCTTTTGTTTTACTCTAATATCGAGTAAAGAAGGCTAGAAACTAACTTTGAGCTAACTATGCTAATGGTAAATTAGAATAAAATAGTTGGTTATAAAAACATTTCAATGACCAACAACTCGATATTACCATGAAATGTGTTTATCTACTCATCAACCTACTGTGTGTGACTCGTCTTCACTTTTCATCCAGAATCTTCTGGCTCTGATCCATAGCTGGCAAAAGCCATGACTCACAGAACAGAGGGAGGGTGTCACTGAGAATGGACTCGTCTATTTTGATTAATGGGCTGCAGTACCCAAATTTGACCACTAGATGTAATTCTTACTTCATGCACCTTTAAATAATGACCTCTCTAACATCTAATTAGCAGACAAATGGTTTTAGTTTAGTTGTTACCTGTGAGTTTGGACCCTATAGCCTGCCGCCAGGTAATCTCTGCTCCAAGCGTGCCACATTTGACCGATCTTGCTCGTGCCGTAGAACAACCAGCATGAGGAGGAGGTGCCAAACTGTTGTGGCTGTGTATTTGTTTTGTTTCCACATTCTGTTGAGGCCCCTGTTTGTTAAATGGATAAATTATTAAATTCCAAACAAGTTGTGTTTCTTCAGACCTCAATCACCCAGTTTAACGAATGACATGAGTTGGTAGCAGAATAGGCTGTTTGATACCAGCAGAGAAGATTTGGTTCGTTTTTGTGGAAGAAACCAACATAAACTAACTGCATTTTCTTCTCCAATGTTGAAGCATAAACAGGTTTTCCAACAGTCTAAGGTTTATTGCTTAGAATTATTATTGAAACGAATAAAAATCAACCAAATACAGTTTTCCTTACTTTGATGCCAAGTTAGAATTACAACCAGTGTGCTGAACAGAACTTCTGAATATTACAGAAATGAAAGATGGCGGTAGTAGCCATAATAACAAATGAGAGGGAAGTTGATAAACTGCAAGGATGACAAAAACTTGGGGAAACATTATTGGCGGGAGACATCAGACTAGAAGGATGAAACTCATTATAACTCTTTTTTTTCTTTCATTTTAAAACAGAAACTTTGTGCTTATTGTTCAGTTTTGCAGAATTTAAACGAAGCAAACCAAAGAGGAAAAATCTGTATTTGTTAAAAATATATATATTTTTAATATGTGATCTTATTAGTGGTCTGTTTTGCTATTCCAGTGAGAATAACGATCATGCATGATGAATAAACCACTTTTATAAAAACACTTAGATAGATCAAGATGCCTTCTGATAGTGACTGAAGATTATAGTTTGTCTTTATTATCATATTGCCTTAAATAGACTGACATTGTTTATTTTGAATCTGGCTGAAGTCGAACTGGTTCTAATCGATGTTCTAGACGTACAGTGTGAGCAGTCAGGTCGCATCCGAGAACTGGGTCGTACAGTGTGAGCACATGACTTGTGGGATTTGCTCTGCGAGGAAGTCGTACAGTTTGAGCTGAAGCTGAACGCAACGAGTGAAAAAGTTGCACAGTGTACGCCCGGCTTTAGACGTGCATGTGAACGCACTGTTCTTTATATTCTTAAACTTGCAGTTAGCAAACCACTCACCACATTGGACACACTGACACCTATAAATCACCATATTGTCTGATTTTTATATCTTTTGACAAACACAGAACAACAGAGACTTTCATCATGTTCCCGTTAGAGTTCAGATCCGTACACGGTTAGATCAGGTGAACTCTAAACCAATTAATTCCTGCCCGTTTCTACCATTGCCTCTGCAGGATGGATTAAACACTAATGTAATCTAAGCTCTAGCTTCATTTACCATTAACTGTAATTGGCTTTGAGTTCATTATTGAGCAGCTTGTGCTGACAAACATTCTTCTGCCTGCAGCAATGACAGCAGATGCTCCGCTTCTCTCTGCATCTGCTCCTCTCTTCTGTCTCTGAGCCCGCTCTGTGAGTCTCTGCGAGTCCCCATCTCAGTGTCCTGCCACTTTAATATGTTCTTTCTGAAATTATGACAATGAGGCCCTAAAGATCAAACTGAGCTGGAAACGGTCTTCATTATAAACTCACTGATGCACATAATTGTTCACGGTATGACATTTAGATTTGAACTGAAATCAGAATGATTTATGGGTAAAGTGTAGGTTATTTTTTCTGCTTTACTGAATCAATGCATCTCTTCGATGTTCATCTGTCAGATTTTTGTTTGTTTGGATATTATAGCTCTTTTTTATAATCATCTGGTAGATTTTAGAGAACGTATTGTTTTGTCTCATCTGTTTGTATATTTGTGTTTTTACACTAAACAGATGGAGCTGTCTGATACTAGACGTGTCCTTTTCCTGGATGGAACTCGCTGCTGTGTGAAGAGAGCGTTGAGGTAGAGTCTCCTTTATTAATTGTGACAACACAAATTAATAATACAGAGTCACAGAAGCTAGCGTGTCAGCCAACATGTTCTACAGAAACTCTCAATGAGCAGCTCAGTTACGTAAGGACGTTAGAAAAGGTCAGAATAAAAATGACTCGCGTTAAATGATGCACTTTGTTTAGTTTCCCAGTCATACAAGAAGACCAGAATGCTTCATTTAAGTTATTCTAAAATTTAAAAGTGTTGAAATCAACTCTGACAGTGTTAATATGAGCATGATGAATTTACTGTGTAACAGTCACACTGAAAAACACCAGCTAACTCAGCGTGGGAGTTCAGATTTAGCTTTCAGGAGTTATTTTGTCCAAAATGATTCCTACAGAGTTGATTAGGAAACACTTTTTAACACTTGGGTTTGACTCTCATGTCAGTGTTACATATTAACTATACTGTAGAACTCTTTTTTAGTGTTAAATTGGACCAACACCCCAAAATTAACAATTTTAAATTTGCTGTGTAGCACTAATGTTTGGTCCAACAGGAGTTTAAAGTTTAAAACAATGCACAAAAGTTCTGTTCATTTCATTATGCAT